>JAVGVS010001978.1:0-13753 GCA_032718565.1 Distichodus sexfasciatus
CTGGCGACTTCAACCAGGCCAATTTAAAAACAGTGCTGCCTAGATTTCACCAGCATGTGAACTTTGCAACCAGGGGAAATGACTGCTTGGACCATGTGTACACCACCATAAAAGAAACTTACCGGCCAGAGCCCCACCCACACTTTGGCAACTCCAACCACATCTCAGTGGAAATGATTCCAGCCTACAGTTGGTGCTGAAACACACTTCACTGGTCCAGAGAGAGTTCAGAGTGTAGCCTGAAGGAGCTGTCTCTGCACTCTGACTGCTTTGAGAGCGCAGACTGGTCAGTGTTAATAGAGGCTGCCAGTTATGAGGACTGCGTTGTTGTTGAGGAATACACCACAACTGTGCCTGGCTACATCAGGAAATGTACTGAGGATGTCACTGTCTCCAAGAAGGTCATCACAAGAGCAAACCAGAAGCCCTGGAGGACGGCGGAGGTCCGGAGGATGCTGAAAGCATGTGGTGCTGCCTTTAGATCTGGAGACAAGGATGTCCTTAGAATAGCATGGGCCAATCTGACCAGAATAATTGAAAAAGCCAAATTTGCATATTTCCAAAAAATCCAAGGCCACTTCCATAACACCAGAGACACTTGAAGCATGTGGAAAGGCATTCAGGCAGTTCAGACTACAAACCAACACCCTCCCTGTGTGACAGTGATGCTTCTCTCCCTGACAGACTGAACACTTTCTACGCATGTTTCGATGCACTCAACACAGAGCCTACCAGAAAATCTGCTCCTCTCCCGGACGAGGAGGTAATCTGCCTGACCACAGCTGCAGTGAAACAAACTCTATCTAGAGTAAACCCACGTAAAGCTGCTGGTCCTGACAACATCCCAGGAGGAGTGCTGAAGGAGTGTGCAGACCAGCTGGCCGATATCCTCACTGACATTTCCAACACTTCCCTTAGGCAGGCTGTTGTTCCAGTGTGTTTTAAGACCAGCACAATTGTCCCAATTCCAAAGAAATCAGCGGTGTCCTGCTTGAAAAACTACTGTCCTGTGGCCCTCACACAAGTAATCATGAAGTGCTTCGAAAGACTAGTCATGAGCCACATCAAAGCCGCTCTTCCCAGGTCCCTTGATCCCCTCCAGTTTGTCTACCACCCCAACTGGTCGACAAATGACGCCATATCCACTGCAAACTTCACCTGTCTCTGATCCCCCTGGAAAAGAAAGATTCTCATGTGAGGATGCTGTTCATCGACTTTAGCTCAGCATTTAACACCATCATCCCTCAGAGACTGTCTCCTAAACTGAGTGGGCTGGGCCTAAACACCCCGTTGGTGAACTGGATCCTAGATTTCCTGACTGACAGGCCACAGTCTGTCTGAGGGGAACCATCACACTAAGCACAGGCACACCACAGGGCTGCATGCTCAGCCCACTGCTCTTCATGCTACTGACTCACGATTGCACAGCAGTGCTCAGCTCAAACCAAATAATTAAGTTTGCAGATGATATGACTGTGGTGGGCCTCATCAAGAAAAATGACATCTCAGCATACACAGAGGAGGTGGTGTGAGTGGCTGTCTGATGTACAAGTAATAACTTTTCATTAAAATAAATTATCATCGACTTCAGAAGATCCAGCACTGTGCATCCACCAATGACCATAGACGACACTGTCCACATCACAGAGGACCTCTCTTGGTCCCTCAACTCCACCTCCATAGTCAAGAGGGCTCGTCAGCGTCTGCACTTCCTGTGGAGACTGAAAAGAGCAAGCCTCCCCCACCGATCACTGTCTGGTACGGGAACTGTAAAGTTTCGGACTGTAACACACTACATTGAATAGTGAGAGCAGCTGAGAAGGTCATTGGTGTGCCCCTACCCACCGAAAGACATTTTCCAGACCTGCTGCTACAACAGAGCCAGAAACATAGTGAAGGACCACTCTCACCCACTACATGAACTCTTTTCACTTTTACCATCTGGCAAATGATATCGTAGCTTCCAATCTGCCACCACGAGATTGTGTAACAGCTTTATACCACAAGCCATCGGGCCTCTGAAAGCACATTAATATCAGAGTTCTCTTAAAATACCTCAATTGCATATGCTCAAACTACCTCACACCTGTCATTTATGTACCTACTGTCTACTGTTTACATCAGGCACACTCAAATGCACTAGTGTTAATACAATAACTATAAATTCACCTTTCTTCCAATGATGTCTTCAATTCTACATCTAACCTGTGCAGTATAATAATCATGTGCAATATCAGTCATTAAGGTTTACATCCCCACCTTCAAATAGTACTGGAGTGTTGTGTATTTATTAACGCACCGCCGCAAGAGTTGCAAGACATTGCTCAGGTTCCAGGGAGGAAAAAACCAGCCCAAGTTTCTCCAGTCTCGTGTCCCTTAGTGAAAAAGGGAGCCGATTAGAGGTGGTGCGCCCCTTTTATAGGGCTGGTCTCCCTCCCTATTGGTCGGAGAGTTCAAGTTTTTCTCAGTCACGTGACGCAAGCATCAGGGGATATCCAATAGGGAAGGCCGTTGGAGGGCGGCGCCTGTACGACATAGAACTGATGTATGCTGTTTTATCAGTTCCTCTGTGGCGTCTTTGTTCCATTTCATGACTGTAGCTGCAAGAGTTGAAATAATAAAAAAAAAGTTATACATGTGCAAAGGCAACCTGAACCTACACCAAGTCCATGTATTTTCAGGAATAATAAAATGATTTACAGAATTTGAATATCCCATCTTCCAGGCAACTATGACAACATTAACTAAAACACACACTTGTAAATTTTGTCACTATCTGTACAGTCCTTCAATTTAACAAATATTCAAAATACTAACTTGTATTTAAAATACTTGTATTTTAAATATAAAATAATAATTACATCAACTTTTACTATTGAACAATACATTTCCCTTCTAAAGTTTATGGTGGCAATATAAAACGACAGCTTACCTTGTATAGCTCTATAGAGGTTTTTGTTCTCCAGAGCCATCTTGTCTTTGTTCCCTTTTCCCTTCATATTGAAATGTGCCATGAGAAAATTAGTGAAAAGCCTGAAGAATTTAAAAAAAAAAAAAGATTTAAGTGAATTAGGAATCAAGGAAAACAGTGGTGATACTGCTTAAAGCTTATCCTGCTTATCAACCAAAACTGTAACTATAATAACATAATTAATTGTATGTTTTTTTACTTATAGTAAACTTTGAAAATGAAGCCTATCACATAAGTGTTAATCCATACATTAAAACATACCGGTCAAGGACTTTGTGCACACAGTCTTTAACATCCCTCCCTCCAATTCCCGCAAGTTGCAGCACCTATTGAAAAAAATCCACGACAAAACATTTTTCAATGACAACCCAGACGAATATTCAATAGTGTACTTCCAATGAATTTACCCATTATTTAGAAAAACAATCATGTGTAATGAACACACTGTATACTCTAATCATTTTACATAGGGCTCTCAAATCCTACCTGGGTTTTAAAAGCTTGGCTGTCATTGAGGTACTGCTCCTTCCTCTGGAAGTCCTCTATGGTCTCCAACCTCTCAATACAGGCGGCTGAACAGGCAGGCTCACTTCTGCCAAAGTGTTGCACGTCCATGTGGATATCAATTAACTTGGTCAAGACTTTTTTCTGAAATTCTGAAAAACATTTATTTCAATGATGATTTCCTTCTCTATTAAAGCTCAAATATTTAATAACTAGGCTGGCTGACAATTATTTTGATGTAATCAAATTATAGTGTTTTGGTTATAAAACAGTGGGTAGTGTTTGGGTAGGAAGAAATATTCAAACAAATATATATTCAAACATTGCAGAATACCACCATATCTAGAGTAATAAGATTTGTAGTTTAACCATTCACTGGGCATGCAAGGTATCTTTAAGCACCAGTTTCAAGCCCAGATAGGGAGGGTTAGGTAAGCAAGGGCAAACTTTTGCCAAATCATTATGCAGAAAACGACAGATACTTGATACGCTGTGGCTACCCCTAACAGGAGAAATCAGGAGAAGAAGAAAAAAAGAACATTTCCTAGTTTGCTTTCCCAGTTTTTTTTCTGTGTGGGTGCTTTTGACAAGGTTTGAAATACTAAAGCACTTACTTGCTGGGGGCAGTGGGAACATGTCTGTTTCCCTCTGAGACCCTGCATCTGCACTACCACGTAACATTTCTGAGAGAAAAGCAACAGCTTAAGACATCTAATTATGAATCTGTTCCGTTGTAACAATTAGGGGTGCACTGATACTACTTGTTAAATTGCAAATCGTTTGATAAATACTTGCGACCTTTGGACAACTCACCATACTTTGGAGTGGAGCAGCGCCTGAAGCCGGAGCAGGAATGGCGCCTGGAACCTTAGACACTTTATCTTGCGGAGTATCGAGGAGTGTCCTGGTATCCACAGGCAACAGGTGTCCTTGCTTTCTTAATATGGACAGCAATTCATCTGTGTGTCTGTCTGTTTTTTAAAGCCCACTGTCTCAAGTCCTCTTCAAAGTTCACAGTTACTTCAGCTTCATCATTTAGTTCTTCTTCTGAGTCTGTATGGTCATGGTCCACATCAGTATTCAAGTCAAGTGTTGTAGTTTCAGGACTGTTATTGTTAAAACTATTTGGAGTGCCAGGCACACTGTCAGTATCAGAACTACTTGGGATGCCTGGCAGACTGTTATCAATGTCAGAATCTTGCAGAAGGTGATCCATTTTTCTTTTTCTTTTTCGCCATAGTTTCAAGTAAGCCATCTGTACAACAGTTAGACAGCAACAAATTAAAAAAGTACACTTAAAATGTAATGGAACTCACCCAAGACTTTGACTAAACACTTGTGGTTGTACAAATATTTCTCAAATTAACTGCTTTATTTCATGGGAGAACCTGACCTTAAACGTCTTGATGTAGTTACCCTATAAACAGTAAAAGGGACATACTCACTCGTGAGCATTTAATATAAAGGCACAGTATTCTTGTTAAATTAAATATTTGTTCTGTAATGTTACTTAAATCACATGTACAGTGTCCATTTTAGGACATTTTCAGTGTCAGACAAAGTGGACACCGTATTCAGTGTTCCAATTTTTTATCACCTGAAAGTATGGAAGACCACAACATTTGTAGTCATATAAAAGAGAAATAAATAACTAAATTCACATATTGAATTACGAATACAGATTTAATTTCATGTTCTTTGTTTTAGGTTATTTTTATGAATTAAATTAATTAATCGCTTGTTAAAATAGTTAGCTAGCTATCATTAACTCATGGTGGAATCAGTCACAGTTAGCATTGGGAACTAGCCGAAGATTGCGTTTGAAAAGACATATAATTTAAAATTATTCACAACCGTAATGTTAACTTGTTTAGTTGACTTCACTGTCATTTAATCGGCTAGCTTATAACATGGCACCAACATTTGTAGATACATAAACCATGACAAATAACTCTGCTTTGGCTGGTTAGCGTTGCCAACTATTGTTCCCTCGTGGTCACTATTGTTAGCTAAGCGGTGACTCAGTCACAGTTAGTGTTGGGAGCTATCCAAGCATTGCATTTGAAAATACATATCGTATTCACAACTGTTACGTTACCTCGTTTTTAGCTGACTTATCATTGTCGTTTAGGTGGCTAGCTAGCTAACATGGCACCAACATTTGTAGCTACATAAAGCAAGCTAACTAGCCACAGCAGGTTGAAATTGGTTATAAAAAATAACAAAAAAAAGCTAACATGAAGGAAATTCATGAACATAACTTAGCATTAACCTGGTTCTCTTACCTTTATTAACCTACTTTAACAAGCTGACTGGATGTTTGTTCGAGTGCGCATCAAGCTGCTGCCAGATTTGAAATCCCGCGCTCTGCGCATGCACAAAAGTGTCCTGAAGGGCCGTGGATATGGAAATACAATGCAAAAACATTCAGTGGTTGGAATTTAGAGGCTGTAAAAATTCTGAATATGATGAGACAGTTTACACCATATACAAGTGGAATGGTAGATGTATAGATGTGATAATGATGACATTTACTATTTCAGAAAATGATGCGAGGGAGCATACGGTATATTTTTTTTTATTCAGTTTAATTCAAAGGCGGTTGAATTCAAGAGCATTAAATTCCAAGTCAAAGTAAACTTTGTCATATTTACTATATACTGTACAGATATACAGAGAGACGAGACGACGTGGCTCTGTCATGGGTGCAGTTGCAGGGAGGAGGAGGATGGAAGGGGATGAGGACACTGTTGCAGGCAGAACAAAGGGTTTATTGAGGGCAATATGCAGGGGAAATACAATGATGGAAAAAAATGGGGAAAAACAAGTCCACAATCACACAAAACAAGAACCAAGTTACACAGAAAAGACGAGGCCCGTGCTCCCAGTTGTATGCAGCAGATAATGAGGAAAACCTCCGCGAGTAGTCGAAAAGAGCGAGGTCCTTACGCTTTCAGACTCACGAGGCGAACTGCAATGATCCAGACTCGGTTAGCACAACAGCAGTCAGACTGGGAGGGAAGCTCACTGGGAGTCACGAGGTCGTCTGAACTCCCAGGAACTTGGTGTTTTTTTACAGTCTCAACCGTGGAACCGTGGATGCTGAATTGACAATGTCCAAAAACCTAGTCGTTCAGATATTAAGCTACCAGTGTTGGGGAGTAACAGAATACATGTACCGGCGTTACGTATTTAGAATACAAAACATGAGTAACTGTATTCCGTTACAGTTACCATTTAAATAGGTGATAATTAGAATACGGTTACTTTGTTGAAATAAGTGGATTACATGGCGGTCTTTCCTGTTTCATATGTTAGGATATCCCCTCTCTAATTTTGGTAATTCCACGCATTGCCGGAAATCCAAACAAAACACGCAATAAGAGGCTCTGATGTAAGCAGTTACACAATGGACCCGGAGCCAGCACAACAGAGCCAGCAGTGCCCGGGCAGGAATGCATTTCTTACTCGGAAATTTCGTCTTTGCTCCTCTACAGTAAATATATTGTCTATTCAGGGAGATTTGGGCTTAACAGCCAATTTGTAGAGAAAAACAAACAAGAATTTACAGGATGTGATTGCTACATTCGTGTAGTTGTAAAAAGCATGACAATATATTAAGTAATCCAAAGTATTCAGAATACGTTACTCACACTGAGTAACTTAACAGAATACGTTACAAACTACATCTTGGGGGATGTATTCTGTAATCTGTAGTGGAATACATTTTAAAAGTAACCTTCCCAACACACTAACTACATATATTATAACTACAGACTATATTCTAATTTAACCTAATTATAAATTATTAACTAATTTTGGGGTTTTAATTCTTGTTAATGTAATTACTTTATGAATTTAATTACTTGATCTAATTGTAATGGAAAATTTCATTGTGCTATAATATGATTTAATCCTGTCTGTAACAAAATGTTGGTTGGATGTCCATGTGTGACCACCCGTATGATAAGGTCAGAAGGATGTTAAGGAGGTCAGATATAGAGGGAAACTTAGAAAGCCACGTATGAACGATTAACTAAATGTTTAGAAAGTCACAAGGTGGATGTTTATGTATGGGGAGAACTGTATGTAGGATATATGGGAAAGCACCTTGGAGAATAAAGAACAAGGGATGGAAAAGTACCATAGAGGATATGAAACTGCGTCATCAACAGATAACAGAATTATGGGGGGGTGGGTGGCATGTATAACATATATAAACTGTTTGTATTTCTCCTTTTCCTTTGGAACTCATCTCTCAAGCATACCACGCGACAAGGCGAAGTCTGGAAGGTGAAGTCTGAAAGGCGAGCCGTAAATATAAAACAATATAATATCACTATTTGAAAAAATATAAAACTCTTTGTTCTCTCTCTTTAGATGTCGTTCCTATGCAATGCTTATTTACTTAATGCCGGCAGCCACATAACCATTACAGCAACATCTCATAACAGAACAGATTCCAGACGAATGTAAACGCAAGTGTCTTTATTAAACTGCAAGCATACACGTACAAACATGCCAACTCTCCTGAACACACACTTTCTCTTCCTCAATCTCTCAACCTTTCACCAGTATCTATCACCATCTAGTGGCAAGAAAGAACATAACATATCCCACATATCCCCCTTAATAAGAAAACACCACATCAGCTAAGACAGTATCAGATGTGAACAATAAATAAAACTTCCCAACACAGGAGATTATGAACCTTGTAAATCTGATATCATAGACGTTACCCTAGGACCATGGGAATCAAAATAAGAAATAATTTTAGCCCCATAACTACTGTTATCCATCTAACACTTTAAGCAACTACATAATTAATTAAACCCTATATCTCACATTAACTTTAGTTAAACCACTAGTCCTAGATATCATTCTCCGGCACTCCTAACACAAAGTCCTTAGTCCATTCTGGAGACCTTCTGCATCTTATTGGTCTGTCCGGTGGTGTAACTTCCTCAAGTTGTGGCAAATGTGGTGGTGTATTTTGTTGTGCATGTTCAAAGTCCAGGAACAACGGTTCACTATCACCATCAGCTTCCTTCCCCTGAACAGATGAACAGAAACAGGTGCCAAGTAAGATGCATTCCAGCAGCGTCCATCTGAGAGCAGACAAGTGTACTGCCCCTTCCGTTTAACCACTCTCAACAGCTTGGAAAACTTGCAGTGAGTCTTTGGAAAAATGCCAGGTTTCCTGACCCAGACATAAGATCCGCACTGAAAGGATACACCCTTGGCCCCTCATTTGCCATCAGTATAGTATAGTTTTTTTCTGCTTTTCTCTCACCCTGGAGACAATGCGCTGTTTGAACAGAGAACGCCTTTGTGGCAGTGGACAGCCTGCCAAATGAAGTTTGGTGCGCATGGGTCGGCTGTGCAGCAGTTCTGCAGGTGAGCATTGGGTTGTCGAGTGGGGTGTGACGCGACAGACATGAAGAAAGTCACGTGTAAAGTCCTTCCACGGCTGACCCTCAAGCAACGCCGTCTGTAAGCCGTCTTTCAGGTTACGATTAAAACGTTCAATTTCCCCATTGGCTCTGGGATAATAGACAGATGATTTTACATTCACAATACCTCTGTCCTGAAGAAAACCCTTAAACTCCCGGGACACAAACTGAGGGCCATTATCAGACACCAACTCTTTGGGATTGCCTTCCCTGCTAAAAACAGAAGAAAGGAATTCTATGATTGCATGTGAGGTCACATGAGAAAGAAAAGCCACTTCAGGCCACTTGCTGCGGTAATCTATCAATGAACCTGCAAAGCGACAGTCCAGGGGCACCCTATCAAAAGGCCCCACCACATCTATTGCCACCTTCTCCCATGCTTCTTCTGGATAAGGTACGGACTGAAGCGGCATAGTATGTGTGACAGCAGATTTGTCATGTGACTGGCAGGTGATGCTCGACTTGATGGCTGCCTCAACTTGAGCATCCATGCCTGGCCACCAGTATGCTTCACGGAGTCTTTGCTTTGTCCACACAATGCCCTGGTGTGTGTCATGGGCAAGAGAAATCAGTTTTGTCTGAAGACTTTCTGGTACGACCAGTCTGTGTGAGCCACGTACCACATAAGCATCCTGAAGAGAGAGTTCATGCTGAAGTGTGAAAAATGATTTTAGGGCTGAAGACATTTTCCAGAAACAGGCCAACCTGAGGTAAGCAGGTCGTGTAATTGTGTTTGCACCAGACAGGAGATGCTGTCCTTGAATCTATAACAGCTGTAACAGCTGACAATGTAGAGGTCAATGCTACTTCTATGTCGTACTGTAAGCTAGGTTCTGAAGTCGGAAGTGGAAGTCTAGACAAGCAATCTGCCATTACATTCTCACGCCCTGGCTTGTAATGAATGGTGTATGTGAATGCAAGCAGTCTAGATGACCACCTAGCAATCCGCATTCCTGCTCTACCTTGTCCTTTAGTCGTCAGCAATGTAGTCAGAGGGTTGTGATCAGTACATAGTATGAAATGTCTACCACACAAGTACGTTCTCCACTTTTCAGTAGCCCACACACACCCCAGCGCTTCTTTTTCCACCGTGGAGTACTTCCGTTCTGCCTTGGTGAGTGTGCGGGATGCAAATGCCACAGTTTTCTCTGAAACGTCTGGATGCGTCTGAGTAAGAACTGCTCCTAAACCATAGTCAGAAGCATCTGTAGTAACAATGGTGGGTAGTTCTGGGTTAAACATAGAGAGTACGGGGCTGTTAACAATCAGTTCTTTCACAGTGTCAAAACTCTTTTGGGCCTCAGATGTCTATGAGAATGTCTCAGCACCCCGGAGAAGTGCTCGCAGCGGTTCAACCACAGCAGAGTATCCTGGTATGAATTTTGAGTACCAGGAGGTAAGCCCCAAGAAGGAATGTAATTTGGGTAAATCTGTAGGTGCTGGCGCTTGACTGACAGCAATCACTTGTGTAGCATCTGGTTGTATACCTTTGGCTGACATTGTATGCCCCAAGAATGACAGTTCTTTTTGTCTTTCTGTGTTTGATATTATGATGTCATCCAAATAGCACTGGACCCCTGACATACCTTTTAAGATTGAAGATAGCACTGGACCCCTGACATACCTTTTAAGATTGAAGACATCATCCTCTGAAAACAGCTGGGCCCGGATGCCAATCCGTATGGCACCCGTTTGAATCGAAATCGAGTCCATCATGTGTGATGAATGTTGTCAGATCGTGGCTATCCTCGTGGAGTGGCACTTGGTGGTAAGCACTTTGGAGATCTAATGTGGAAAACAGTGTCGCTCCTCGTAGTTCCATAAACATTTCTTCCATGTGTGGAAGTGGAAATCCATCCACCACTATAGCCTCGTTGGGCTCTCGTAAGTCCACACAGTCGCAATCCACGTCCTCCCCTCTTTGTGGTGACAACTATAGGAACAATCCACTCTGCAGAATCTACCGGCTCTGTGACATCCAGATTCACCAATTTATTTAACTCCTCAGACAGGGCATCCCTGACAGCAAAAGGCAATCTACGCAGCTTCTGTTGAAGGGGTTTGATCTCTGGGCACACTTTTACTAGGTGTGTGAAGCCTTTAGCACACCCCAATGGCTCCACATGTGCATTAACAGTCTGAACAGTAGGCGGAGATGGAAAAACTGAAGCCACCATTACCTGGCCATTTATCACTTGCATTTGTAGGGCGGAAAATAAATCTCTGCCTAACACTGCAGACCCACACTGTGTAACATAAAGATCTGTAACAGTGCTATTGGCATCAAATGTCACAGCGGCTTTCAAACATCCCAACACAGGTATCTCATTACCCCCAAAGTCTTTTAGTCTGCAGCCTGGTTTCACGAGTACAGTTTTAGGGAAAAACTTAGCATAAGCAGTCTCTGGTAAAATGGACATAGCTGAGCCTGTGTCTAACATCAACTCAATGTCCTGGCTCTCCGTCCCAGATGCACTCACGTTAACTGTGCACATTATCTGTTGACATGACTCGCATTCACATTTAAAATAACTACCTTGGGAACAGCAACCTTACGCACTTGTCTGGTCCCCTTGCAGACCCTTGCAAAATGTCCTCTTTTTTTTATTTTTTACAAGCACTGCACAGCACTTCTTTCACAGGGAATCGCTGGAAGTTAGCTGTGTGTTGTGCAGAACCGCACCTGTAGCACGTTTTGCTGTGCTGATTTTGCGAGGACAGAGGTTGTTTACTTTTCCCGTGCTGCTGGAATCCCTTCAATGCTTACTGCATGCACCGCTCCACCAGTCACCGTCACGGACATAGCTTTCGCCTCAGTTACAGCCGTTTCGATCTGGCAAGCAACTGTCAAAGCCTTAGACAATGAAAACGATACCTACAGCAGCAAGCGTTCCCTGATGCGTGGTGAAGTTGTCTTTTCAACGATCTGGTCCCGTATCATCTCCCCTTCCATTTCCCCAAAATGGCATGATACAACTAACTCCCTTAAAGCAGCCACGAACTGGTGCCTAAACTTTTCCTAAAGTGGTAGCATTCCGCCACAACTTTCACTTTGGGTGTGAAAAATTCCTGAATAGCTTCCAGCGCCTTGGCATAAGTACCATACTCAATTGTAAGTGTATAAAAAAAAGTCTCTGACCTTAAGTGCCCAAAAAATGAATGAGAATTACACTTTGTGGTCTGCCTTTGCAGAGTTAATTAGAATAATTTAGACAGAGGAATTACACTAACCCTAGCAACTTAATTAGCTTAATTAGCAACTTACCAAATCCGTCTATATTCAAGATAAACTTATTCTCCGGTCTCTCTCAACTCCCAATTTCCCTCTGTAGTCAAGTCCTATATATCAAAACACAACCGTTTTCACAACTGCCTCCAACACGCTCGTGTCAAGCGTGCAATAGTGTCTTGTTGGATGGATCCCGGATCTGCTCGATGAACTCGCCTCATCCAAAATATTCACTTCCTCACTATTTATTTTTATTCTGGTTAGAACAAAATTTTATCATGAACTTGTGCATTTTAAACCTATCTATCACCCTTGTTCTATTACGATTAATTTTATAATTAATTGCATAATAATTAAATTGCCATTTTTAACCACCAAACTGTACTTCTTTTATCATGTTTATTTATTTATGACATTATTTAATCAGTCAATGAATGAATTTATCTAAGGTTTGGTGTCTTAATCAATTAGATGTAACAATTTGTAGCTATGGGTTACATTAGTATTGACCAAGGTTGAATATTAGAAGAACAAAGAGGATGGAAAACTAGTAACTGTACAATCGTCTTCTGATCGTTTTACCTCTTCTGTAACACACATGACTCCTTGAACTGATAGGTAATATATTATGCGACTGAAATTCCATAGTTCCAGTATAAAACACTTAGCAGTTAACTAATGTTCTAAAACTTGTGTAAACTACGACAGGCATCACTTCAACGTAAAACCTCATCACACCTTGAGCTGCAACACGCCGGTAAACTGTTTCAAATTAATAAGTGCAATTTTGGGTAATACGACTTAATGAGGAAAACACGCACGGTCGTGCAGAATTCCTGCATAACTGCCAGCATGTGAACTCTTTATAAACTTGTGATTAACGCGCAGCGGCCGAATGCTTCGTTTAAAGATTTTATTTACTGCTAGCATACCAAATTACAAACACAGCATTTAGCCGGCAGGGGGGCAAACAATTTCGCAATTTTATATTCTGTGACATTACGGAGCAAACTCTTTCGTGCTCACTTACTGCGTTGTAAAAACTCAGCAATTTTGCCAAAGGGTGGCAACAACTATTGTTTTGTTTAAATAAATTGGTCCATAATTACAGAGATCACAACCTTTTATATTAAAGGCTGTTTTAGTGTTTTAATTGCACTATTTACAAGCGTTTCAGGCAATTTTCCATCATATTTGACGACTTTGTTGTGTCTTTTTTAAATAATACGGCCTCATTAGTTCACATAGGAGACTGTTTCCTTTTAAATGTTCCAAAATTACAGCCCTAATCTTCTGTAACAACTGTAATCACACCTTCAGATAATGTTGGCACAGGGTGTTTGCAGTTTTGTGGATCGTGCGTTTAAAGAGAATGACTCGAATGTTCCAGACAATGGGTTTAAAATTCCCTTGGTTGGAGAGACTCTCTCTCTCTCTCTCTCTCTGTGCCTCACACACACTTACATTATCATTATTGCATTTAATGACAGAATTTAACAACAGACTCCCCAGCCAGCACGTTCAAAGGGGGCCCACATGGGCTTTACTAGGGTTAGGTGGGCTACAAGTGGGCATGGGCTTAGGTTGGGCTTTTAG
>JAVGVS010001979.1:0-13747 GCA_032718565.1 Distichodus sexfasciatus
TATCTTTAATCACTCTACCCTGCTGCACATCCTTTCCATCTCTATCTCGCTGCCTTGCCAACCTGTACAAATCATTCTCTCCCTCCTTACTGTCCAACCTAGCATACAGGTCATCATACACCCTTTGTTTGGCCTTTGCCACCTCTACCTTTACCATACGCTGCATCTCCCTGTACTCCTGTCTGCTCTCCTCAGTCCTCTCAGTGTCCCACTTCTTCTTAGTTTCAAGTTTCAAGTTTGCTTTATTTATATAGCACATTAAAAAACAGCCGCAAGACTGACCAAAGTGCTTTACACTTAGACATCATCATAAGATTAGGAGTACACAATTACAGCCAAGGAGAAAGAAAACAAAAGCAAAACACGTAAATTAGAAATATAACAGGCAGAGTAAAACCTAATAGGCCAGTGAAAACAAATGAGTTTTTAAAAGTGATTTAAAAATAGTCAGACTAGGAGCCGTTCTGATCTCAACTGGCAAGTCATTCCAAAGACGAGGCCCAATTACTGAAAAGGCACGGTCACCTTTACGCTTGAGTCTAGAATGTGGAATTAAGAGGAGGTTCTGGTCGCAGGATCTCAAACTTCTCAGAGGGGTATACTGGTGCAGCAATTCAGATAAATAGATGGGTGCTTGATGGTGCAACGATTTAAAAACTTTAGCTAACCTCTTTCTCTGTATATGCTCCTGGACTTTTTCGTTCCACCACCAAGTCTCCTTATCTACTTTACTCCTTCCAGATCATACACCAAGTACCCTCCTACCCATCTCCCTAATCATATTAGCTGTATCTGTCCAATCATCTGGGAGCACCTCCTGGCCACCAACAGCCTGTCTCAACTCCTCCCTGAAAACCTCGCAACACTCTTCTTTTTTCGTTGTTTCCACCACCCGGTCCTCTGCTCCACCTCTGTTCTCTTCATCTTCCTCACCATTAGTTTCATCCTACAGACCACCATCCTATGCTGTCTCGCTACACTCTCACCTACCACTACCTTGCAGTCACTAATCTCCTTCAAATTACGTCTACATAAGATGTAGTCCACCTGTGTGCTCCTCCCTCCACTCTTATAAGTCACCCTATGTTCCTGCCTCTTCTGAAAGAAAGTATTTACAATAGCCATTTCCATCCTTTTCGCAAAGTCTACCACCATCTGTCCCTCTTCGTTCCTATCCTGGATACCAAACCTGCCCATCACTTCCTCATCACCTCTGTTGCCTTCACCAACATGTCCATTAAAGTCTGCACCAATTACCACTCTCTCAACTCTGGGGATACGCTGCATCAAATCATCTGGCTCACTCCAGACATTCTGCTTCTCTTTTACTGTAGCTCACATCCTACCTGCGAGGCATAACCACTAACAACATTGATCATTATTCCTTCAACTTCAAGCTTTAGACTCATCAGCCGATCTGACACTCTGTTCACTTCCAGAACGTTCCTAACAAACTCCTCCTTCAGGATAACTCCTACTCCATTTCTCTTTCCATCTCCACCATGGTAGAACAACTTAAACCCTTCTCCTAAGCTTCTAGCCTTGCTACCTTTCCACCTGGTCTCCTGAACACACAGTATATCCACCTTCCTTCTCTGCATCATGTCCACCAGCTCTCTAGCTTTACCTGTCATAGTGCCAACATTCAAAGTCTCTACTTTCAGTTCCACACTCTTGTGGTCGTTCGTTGTTAACCCGGGGCTCGACCAATCCGGTATGAAATCCCTGTTTGTGATTTGCATGTTTGATTTGGCTTAGGTTTTACGTCGGATGCCCTTCCTGACACAACCCTCTGCATTTATCCTGACTTGGGACCGGCACAAGGAATCAATGGCTTGTGACCTCTTATGGTTGCATTAAATATCTTTATCATTATAAGTGTATTAAATGTCTTAAAGACAACAAATCCCCAGATATTGATTGTTTGACAGGAGAATTTATAAGACTTTATGTCTAAATCTATACTAAACGGTGAATCTCCAACTACATTAAAGCAAGGGATAATGACATTAATTCCTAAACCCAACAAAGATAGATTACTAATAGAAAATTGGTGACCAATCAGCCTACTAAACAATGATTATAAAATATTTGCCTCAGTTTTTGCTGAGGCTAAAACAAGGTTTAGATCAGTTAATAGATGAGGAACAATCTGGTTTTATGCAAAAAAGGCATATTAGTAATAACATTCACTTGATTATTAGATATGACAGAGTATAACCAGGTGTAATATACCTGATGACAATTTCATATTATTTGTTGACTTTTATAAGGCTTTTGATACAATCAAACATGAGTTTATTTTCAAAAACATTTCCCTCTTTGGTTTCCAGAATGCAATGAAGACACTTTATCATAGATGCTCTAGCACTGTCAAGCTACTGTATGGAACCTCAGATAGATTCTACATAAACTGTGGTATTAGACAAGGTTGTCCAGTGTCTCCTTTTCTACTTCTGTTAGTGACCCAAATAATGGCTTGTCATATTAAAACTCATGCCCAAGAACAACAAACCATCATGTCTGAATGACTACAGGGCGGTAGTCATTCAGGCATGAAGGTTTGTTGCTCTTGGTTGCACTGACATCGGCAGTTATGAAGGTGTTTGAAAGACTGATAAAGCACATCATCTCCTCCTCCATCCCAAGCACCATAGACCCAGTCCAGTTTGCCTAACACTCCAACAGATCTACAGAGGATGCCATCGCCCACGTCCTACACATCTCCCTTAGCCACGTGGACAAAAAACAGGGAAACTGTCAGAATGCTGTTTATCGACTACAGCTCAGCGTTCAACACTATAGTGCCCTATAGACTGTTTACCAAGCTGAGAGACCTAGGCCTCAACAACCGCTTGTGCACGTGGGTGCTGGACTTCCTCACAGGCAGATCTCAGGTGGTGCGGGTGGGCAGGTATGTCTCTAGCAGCATCACCACCAACACAGGAGCTCCGCAAGGGTGTGTGCTTTCTCCGCTGTTATATTCACTCTACACTTCAGACTGTGTGGCCTCTCACGACTCCAATAACATTGTCAAGTTTGCGGATGACACAGTGGTGTTAGGATGTAGGCCGACGATGAAACGGCCTACATGGAAGAGGTTGAGAACCTGGCACTCTGGTGTCATGAAAACTGCCTCCAGCTGAACGTCAGCAAGATGAAGGAGCTGGTGGTGGACTTCAGCAAGAGACAGCGGAACTACAGACCCCTACATCTCTGAGGACCTGACCTGGGCTGAACATATCAATGTTCAAGTCAAGAGGGCAAAGCAGCGTCTGTACCACCTTAGAAAGCTGAGGAGGTTTGGGGTTTCCTCTACCGTTCTGAAAGCTTTTTATTCTGGTGCTGTGGAGAGCATCATCACACAGAACATCTTGTCCTGGTATGGGAACAGCTGTGTTCAGGACCAGAAAGCCCTCCAGAGAGTGATCCGAGCAGCAGAGCGCTGCTGCATGTCAGCAATCCCTCCCCTGCAGGACATTTACGCCAAGAGATGTAGGACCAGGGCAATTAGGAATGTAAAAGACTCGTCTCATCCCAGCAATGGACTATTTCATCTTCTGCAATCAGGCAGAATGTTCCGCACAATCATGGCCAAAAGAGAGAGACTCACGAGGAGTTTCTATCCTCAGGCCACCCGTTTTCTGAACCAGGACATGCCTTTTCTCTAAAAGCCTTATTGCATTCCATACTGTCTCTCAAATCATTGTTTATGATCATTTACACTGTCTGCCATATTTCACTGTTCAAATATTACATGCTCCTACTCTGTTTGCTACATGCTACATTGTTCACTGCTGTACAGTTGCACTCGGCACTTTAAACAGTCGCATTGCACCTGTTATCTGTCTTCAGAATTAAATATGTATACTCAGGTATGAAACTTAGTACATATTCTTTTCTTCTATTCATATATACATATTAGATACACCTGTACTCGGCACTTGGGTCTTTAATTTAATTATACTCCTTGCCTTCTGCACATAGGCACATATCGATTGTATATAAGAAACAGTTATTTATTTTTTATCTTTATTCCCTTATCTCCTTTTCAATTTGTATTGCAACTCTATTTTTTTTTTGCCTAAATTGCACAGTCAGGAGCGGATCTGGATACATTTCACGGCATGTTGTACCTGCATAATTTGCATGTGACAAATAAAGAATCTTGAATCTTGAATCATCTTTCTTAGGAATAAAAGCAGTAAGGAAAATTGTTAAAATTGGTCAATTTGATGATGATACTGCACTTTTTTTAAAAGATCAAAATCAGGATCTGGATTTTAATTTGTTTAAATTAAAATGGATTATAGAATTTGTCAAAAATCCTGACAATATATGGAATTCTTTCCAGGCCACTTTATTTAATTCTATTGGCAGCATTGATTTTTTTTTTTAATTAAAATGCAACTTTTCTGTTGATAAAATTCCAGTCAAATTGGCAAATTTTCATAGACAGGCCCTTTCAGCTTGGTTGAAACACAATTTTAGTCCTCACAAATACTTCATGTGGAACAATAAGGATATCTTATATAAAAGAAAGTTACTGTTTTATTGCTGGTATGGTATGACAATGGAATTTTGTTAGCTGGGCAGTTGATGAACAAAGATGGGATGTCACTACCATGCTCAGAATTCTTGAGGAAATTTAAAGTACCAATTACACCTAAAGAATATGCAGTTGTGTTTGATGCAATCCCCCGTTTAATCTACCTGCCGCTGTCCCTCTTCCTCCGTCATCTTTGGTTTTTCTGTAGAAACTTTCTGTAGCGTGCAGTCAATCACAAAACCAGGCCAAATCGACCAATAGGATTCGCAGGCAGAAGCTGCCAAAACCCCGCCCCCAAACTGCCAAAACCCGCCCCTTTCAAAGCGTGCGTGTAGAAATCTCACTTTTAACACATTGAGAGCAAACAAGACATTCGAGAGAAGAAAAATACAGTTTGCGCGCAACATTATCACAACCGCACACTCGATTCTTAATGTTGTGCTCTCGAGTTTCACATTTGCGCTCGCGACTTTACACCTGCGAAATTTTTGCGGCAAGCCATTTTGCGCGCTCTAGTTAAGGCATTGATGTGACACTATAGGCGGGAGCTAACAGAGAAGCGAAACACAAAAGCGGTACAAACGCGCATGCGCTAGGAGTTTTCTGGATGGGCAGGGGAGCGAGCTGTCTGCTTTGACGGGGCAGAAAAGCAAAACTTGAAAGCGAAGTACATGCTGTCTGTTTAATAATAACGTTAGGAGAAAGTGCTAAGAAAATTTTAAATGAATACTGAGCATACTTGTGCATTTTGTAACTCAGCAGAAGAAACAATATTTTTTCACTGTATGTATGCAAATATGTTTGGTGCAGAAATGCAAAACTTCTTTAACAGAAAAACTTGCAATAATGTGACTGATATGATGTACTTGCTGTGATGTGTATTATGGTCTGGATATGAATGTGCACTACGTCATTCAGCTCTTGATATCACTGGGCAAATTCCACATACATAAGGCCAAATGGTCTGACTCCAAGCCAAGAGATTCATCATTTAACTATAACATTTTAGCACTTTAATAGAACATTTGGTTAAAAACCAAAAGGCTGCAAAGACTTTTAAAGTTCTCAAGGACTTACATTTCATATAATGGATGGACTTTACCCCCTGGTCTCTCTCTCTCTCACTCTCTTTTTCTTTTTCTTCTTCTAAATTTGTTCTTCTGTTTGACATTTTTCTGAACTAACAGAAGTAATCTGTACCTCTTGTTAATAAAAAAAAAATCCTCATAAAAAAAAAAAAACCAAACAATATAAGCATGATGGCGGCGGAGGTAGAGGGAGTAAGCTGAGTACGTGGAGAAGGGTCTGGCTGCAGACCTCCACCAGGAGGACCTCTGCTGTGGGGCCGGAAACACGTAACCTCCACTGTGGGGACCGGACATGATGTTATGCATCTTTACTCCGTGGAGGCGGCACCTCCGCTCACACGACACAGTAATCTAGTCTTCTAAAGTACAGTATATATTGAATCTTCTTTCTCTTCCGGCTTTTCCCTTCAGGTTCCCTACAGCACACCTCACTGCTGTCTCACAGCTCTCATACATGTTCTGCACCACTCTACCATACTTCTCTGCCACTCCAGACCTCCTCATACAATACCACAGCTCCTCTCTCGGCACCCTGTCATATGCTTTCTCTAAATCTACAAAGACACAATGCAGCTCCCTCTGATCTTCTCTGTACTTCTCCATCAGCATCCTTAAAGCAAAAATAGCATTTGTAGTACTCTTTCTTGGCATGAAACTCTACTGCTGCTCACAAATGCTCACTTCTGACCTAAGCCTAGTTTCCACCACTCTTTCCCAAAGCTTCATTGTATGACTCATTAGCTTTATTCCTCTGTAGTTGCCACAATTTTGTACGTCTCCCATGTTCTTAAAAATCGGCACGAGAACACTTTTCCTCCATTCCTCAGGCATCTTCTCACTCGTCAAGATCTTGTTGAACAACCTAGTCAAAAACTCTACTGCTACCAAAAACTCTATCAGGGCCAACTGCCTTTCCCCTCTTCATTCTCTTCAAAGCTTTCCTCACTTCATCCTTACTAATCTTAACTACTTCCTGATCCACAACAGTCACATCTTCTACTCTACATTCTCTCATTTTTCTCATTCATCAGCTCTTCAAAGTACTCTTTCCATCTTCCCATCACACAATTGGCACCTGTCATTTCCATCCCTATCCTTAATCACCCTAACCTGCTGCACATCCTTGCCATCGCTATCTCTCTGCCTTGCCAACCTGTACAAATCATTCTCTCCCTCCTTACTGTCCAACCTAGCATACAGGTCATAACACACCCTTTGTTTGGCCTTTGCCACCTCTACCTTCACCATACGCCGCATCTCCCTGTACTCCTGTCTACTCTCCTCAGTCCTCTCAGTGTCGCACTTCTTCTTAGCTAACTTCTTTCTCTGTATATGCTCCTGGACTTTTTCATTCCACCACCAAGTCTCCTTATCTACTTGACTCCTTCCAGATGACACACCAAGTACTCTCCTACCCGTCTCCCTAATCATATTAGCTGTATCCGTCCAATCATCTGGGAGCACCTCCTGGCCACCAACAGCCTGTCTCAACTCCTCCCTGAAAACCTCGCAACACTCTTCTTTTTTCAGTTTCCACCACCTGGTGGTGCTCTACCTTTGTTCTCTTCATCTTCCTCACTGTCAGTTTCATCCTACAGAGCACCATCCTATGCTGTCTCGCTACACTCTCATCTACCACTACCTTGCAGTCACTAATCTCCTTCAAATTACGTCTACGCAAGATGTAGTCCACCTGTGTGCTCCTTCCTCCACTCTTATAAGTCACCCTATGTTCCTGCCTCTTCTGGAAGAAAGTATTTACAACAGCCATTTCCATCCTTTCGCAAAGTCTACCACCACTTTGATTGGGCCATTCTAACACATGAATATTCTTTGATCTAAACCATTCCATTGTAGCTCTTGCTGTATGTTTAGGGTCATTGTCTTGCTGGAAGGTGAATCTCCTTCCCAGTCTCAAGTCCATTGCAGCCTCCAACAGCTTTCTTCCGAGATTGCCCTGTATCCTCTATCCATCCTCCATCCATCTTCCCATCAACTCTGACCAGCTTCCCTGTCCCTGCTGAAGAAATGCACCCCCACAGCATGATGCTGCCACCAACATGTTTTACAGTGGGGATGGTGTGTTCAGGGTGATGAGCAGTGTTACTTTTCCACCACACGTAGCACTTTGCATTTAGGCCCAAAAGTTCAACTTTGGTCTTGTCTGATCAGAGCACCTTCTTCCACATGTTTGCTATGCTCTTGGCAAACTGCAAATGGGACTTTTTATGTCTTTCTGTCAACAATGGCTTTCTTCTTGCCACTCTTCCATATAGGCCAGATTTGTGGAGTACACGACTTATAGTTGTCCCGTGGACAGATTCTCCCACCTGAGCTGTGGATTTCTGCAGCTCCTCCAGAGTGACCATGGGCCTTTTTGGAAGCTTCTCTGACCAGTGCTCTCCTTGCTCGGTCTGTCAGTTTAGGTGGACGGCCATGTCTTGGCAGGTTTGCAGTTGTAGCATACTTTTTCCATTTTTGGATGATGGATTGAACAGTGCTCCTTGAGATGTTCAAAGCTTGGGATATTTTTTATAACCTAACCCTGCTTTAAACTTATCTACAACTTTATCCCTGTCCTGTCTGGTGAGTTCCTTGGTCTTCATGATGCTGTTTCTTCACTAATGTTCTCTAACAAACCACTGAGGCCTTCACAGAACAGGTGTATTTATAATGAGACTAAATTACACACAGGTGAACTCTATTATCTAATAAGGTGATTTCTGAAGGCAATTGATTGCACTGGATTTTATTTAGGGGTATCAGAGTACAGGGGGCTGAATACAAACGTACGCCACATTTTTTTTTAGATTTTTATTTGCTTAAAATTTTGATAACCATGTATCATTTTCGTACCACTTCACAATCATGTGCTACTTTGTGTTGGTCTATCACAGAAAATCTCAATAAAAAACATTTAGGTTTGTGGTTGTAAGGTGTCAAAATGTGTAAAAGTTCAAGGGGTATGAATACTTTTTCAAGGCACTGTAGTATATCCACCTTCCTTCTCTGCATCATGTCCACCAGCTCTCTAGCTCTCTACCTGTCTCTACCAACATTCAAAGTCCTTACTTAGGCAGGGGGAGGGGAGGCTGATGACGCTGTAGGTGACGTCAGACGCCGGAGACTTGGCGGAAAAACTGAATGAACAGCGAGGAGAATTTGGAAACTCTCCAGGAATACATTGACTGGTGCTTCGACGTTATAGTTATGAAGAAGAACCAAACTGCATCTTCCCCAGCCAAAAGCGAGACGCCGTCTTCCAAAAGAAGTCGCCCGGCAGATTCCCCCGAAACAATGTCGCCGGCGGGTAAAAGCTTTACGGACATCTTGGATTCAATCGACAAGCGGTTGTCCAGCTTCGACGCGAGGTTGTCTCTGGTTGAGATCCTGCACCGTGAATTCCAATCCTTAAGGCAATCGTTGGAATTCAGCCAGCAGCAGGTGAAAACACTCGCTGCTGAAAACGCAGCACTACGGGACTCGGTCAAGTCTCTAACAGAGAATGTGACTCAGCTAAATAAAGAAAATAAAAAAATAAAAGAGACTGTCATCGATCTTCAGGCCCGTAGTATGAGAGATAACCTGATGTTTTCAGGCATCTCGGAATCTGCCGAAGAGGACGCAGAAGCTACGGTCAAAAATTTCATAAAGACGCACCTGAAGCTTCCGGAGGACACCGTGGAAAACATCTGCTTCGAAAGAGTCCATCGGCCTGGAGCCCTGAGGCCGCGTCCCATTGTGGCAAAATTAGGACACTTCAAGCAGAAGGAGCAGGTGAAGAGTCGCGGCAGGGAGCTGAGAGGAACAGACTTTAGTGTGAACGACCAGTTCCCCAAAGAGATCCTGGAGCGACGCAAAGTGCTGTTCCCAATCCGAAGAAGTTTCATCCAGAAGGGCTCCCGAGCTGTCATCGCCGTGGACCGGCTCTACGTGGACGGGCAGCTCTACTGCAACCCCGGTACCACTCCCTGGTTATATTAACACCAGTCCAGATAAGAATCCGTTATATTTTTATTTTCTATCTCTTGCTCTTCCATTAACCTCTATCTAACTATTTATGTCAATTCGCTAATTTATCGCATCATAACAAACAAGATACCGTCAGTCTCCGCAGCGTTAAATGCTGTTATAATGTTTTCGTTTTCGTTTCTGTCACGTCTCTATTTGCATCCCTCCCTGCTTGCTCCTTTGTTTTTCTTTCTCACTTCTTCTCACTTCTTCTCACTTCTCTACCTCTCTCACTGCACCGATCACCTGCTTTCCTACTCACACACACACACAACACCCTATTTCTTCACATATCTGCACGGCATGACCATGTATATATGCACTCAGCATCAACGCCACCACTCCGATCTCATAGCGCACACAGACATATAGACACACAAGCGCATACTCGCTCACTCATATCTCATTCATTTGAGCATCACACGCAGCGTGCAACATTAGCTATACACACGCATCTATGGGCACACTAAGGTTTCCCACATGGAATGTGAATGGAGCTGGCTCCAGAGAGAAGAGATTAAAAATATTTAGCCAGCTTAAAAAACTACAGGCAGTCGTTGTTTTATTACAAGAGACTCATAGACCTGCCACAGCTGCAGATGATCTTAAAACAACTGAGTTTCCTAATGTGTTCTCAGCCTGCTATAACTCTAGGCAAAGGGGGGTAGCAATTTTAATACATAAAAATGTTAATTTCACAGTACTCAATACAGGTATAGATCCAGAGGGTAGATTTCTAATCATTAAATTATCTATAATTAACAAAAAGTTATGTATTGTCAGTATATATGGTCCAAATGTTGATGACCCCTCCTTTTTCCACGTTTTCTTTACTGCACTCTCTGAACACCTAGATTGCGCACTTGTTCTTGGGGGAGACCTCAACTTTGGACTAAACAAAGAAATGGACAGGCTCAGTACAGCTGGAACTCAGCGCAATTGGCAATCCACAAATATAGTTAAACAGTACATGAGCGACTACGGACTTTGCAATGCATGGCGTTCACTTCACCCCAACCGTAGGAAATATACTTTCTTCTCACATGTCTATCACTCTTACTCTCGTCTGGATTATTTCCTAACTAGCAGCTCACTACTGAGTAACATTTCAGACACAGAGATACACCCTATAGTTGTCAGCGACCATGCTCCTGTATCATTAACTCTAATAATTAAGAAGGCCACTCCACCAAGTAAAAACTGGAGATTTAATACATCATTGCTTAAAGATGAAGATTTTATTAAATATTTCGAGAAAGAGTGGGCTTTATATTTAGAATATAATGACCTGCCTGGAACATCAGCATCTGTTCTCTGGGAAGCAGGCAAAGCTGTGATGAGAGGTAGAATAATTTCATTCTCATCACATAAAAAGAAAAGAGAAAATAAATGTATTCAGGAATTAGAAGAAACCATCAAATCCTTAAAAGAAGCCTACGTATCCTCCCAGGAACAGGAAATGCTGAACAAAATACGTAAAGCAAAACTAGGATTAAATGAAATTATTAATAAAAAACCCAATTCTTAGCACAAAGACTTCGCTGGCAAAAATTTGAATATGGTAATAAATCAGGTCAATTCCTAGCTAACCAGTTAAAAATAAATAAAGAAAAAACAACTATAGGTGCTGTTAAAGATTTAACAGGGGATACAGTATATGACCCTGAAAGTGTTATTTATTCTTTCAGGGTCATATACTGTATCCCCTGTTAAATCTTTATACAAATCTTTAACTTTTACAAATCTTTATTTTCACCACAGATAAACCCATCTAAAGACGAAATTGATCAGTTTCTTGATAATATAATTCTTCCAAAATTATCAGACATTCAAGCGATGGCATTGGATTCTCCATTGACATCAGATGAACTTCAGGAAGCCCTGAACAGTATGCCTAATAAAAAGGCTCCAGGTCCAGATGGCTTTCCAGCAGAATTCTATAAAGAATTCTGGGCAATTCTGGCACCAACATTCCACAGAATGTTACAGGAAACCAAGGAAAATGGTAAACTTCCACCAAATATGAACTCTGCCAACATTAATCTTTTGCTAAAACCAGGCAAAGACCCTGTGTTGCCTACCAGCTATCGTCCAATATCCCTTATTAACGTGGACATTAAAATAATCTGCAAAGCTCTCTCGAAAAGAATAGAGAAGATAACCCCTCTCATAATTCATCCCGACCAAACTGGTTTCATAAAGGGGAGGCATTCCTCAACAAATACACGTAGATTACTTAACTTGATAGACTATTCATGCAATAAAAACTTTAAAATTACTATATTGTCTCTAGATGCAGAAAAAGCTTTTGATAGGGTTAAGTGGAATTTTTTATTTGCAGTTCTACATAAATCTGGCTTCGGAAACTCTTTTATAAATTGGTTAAAAATATTATATAATTCTCCAACAGCATGTGTCAAGACAAATGACCATACATCCTCCAGCTTCTGTTTTAAAAGGGGCACCAGGCAGGGATGCCCCCTCTCACCTTCACTGTTTGCAATTTTTATTGAACCACTAGCAGCAGCAATTAGACAGGCTACAGCAATTACAGGCATTAAATGCAAGAATGTAGAACATAAAGTCAGTCTTTACGCAGATGATGTGTTACTTTTTCTCCAGCAGTCACAAACCAATCTATCTGAGGTAATTACATTAATAAACTCTTTCTCAAGAGTCTCAGATTATTCGATAAACTGGTTAAAATCTACAGTTCAGTTAATTGCTCCTTCGAGAACTCTGCTTCCACTCCACTGCAATCTGGAAATATCAAATATTTAGGCATTAATGTCTCACCTAGACTGGCAGACTTAACTAAATTAAACCATATCCCACTTTTAAAGACGGTAGATGATGATCTAGCCAGATGGAAGTCCCTACCTATATCACTCATGGGAAGAGTCGCCTCAATAAAAATGATGGTTTTGCCAAGAATTAATTATTTATTTGCAATGATCCCGAGTAAACCATCACCTGACTGGTTTAGATCTTTGGACTCCTCCATCTCTAAATTTCTTTGGAAAGGTAAACCCCTGCGTATTAGCTTAAAAACGCTGCAAAAGACCAAGGACAAAGGAGGACTAGATCTGCCAAACTTTTATCACTATTTCTTAGCCAATAGGCTTCAACACATTTCAGGGTGGTTAAAACACACCTTCTTAGATGAGCCTTGGCTAGATGTAGAACAGGCACTATGCAATAATATAGAGATTTCGGATCTGCCATTCATTAGCTCAATCATCAAACGACACATATGCTTCAAAAGCATCAGTATCAGCTCTTCTCTGACAGCATGGTGGGAGTTTCTTAAAATGACTGAGTCTTCACTAATCCCGTGCAAACATACTCCTATCTGGAATAACCCTGACATATGCGTTGCTGGGATACAGGGGAGGTTGTCCTCCTCTGTCTCCTCGTGACCACCTGCATCTCAATCATACATCACACTTAGACACTCTCATTACTTACTGTCACATGACACATACATATAGGGCTTGGGGGTGGGCACACTGAATGGCATCCAGAGGGCGGTCTGTTCAGCCAGTCGTACCTCTGGCGCCAGTGCCCACTTCCCAATTTTAAGCTGCACGTAGACATTGAGGGCTCAGGGGAGGGGCCAAGCTGACACGAGCTGGCGGAGGGTGGTTGGTGTCTTGCCCCTCACCTGTTTTAAAGCACTGTAGAACAACACACACACCAACACTACATTTGAGCGGGCGGGGTGAGGCACGGGGTCTTCTCACATCCCTATTCTCTGTTCGCTGTCCAGGGCTGGGGGCTGTGAGATGGAGCTGGCCGTCCGGTCGGGGTCTGGGCTGGAGGTGCTCTCGGCCGCTGCAGGGACCGGGGTGGTCTTCCTGTCTCCATGCCAGAGCGAAAGGGGTTCAGCTCCAGGGTCTGGCGGCAATTGCCCCCTTGGGGGTAGTGGCGTCCGGATCTAGGAGCATAGAGTATATATGGGGAGTGTGAGTGTGGGTACCATGTCGATTTTTGTGTGTCTACATGTGGGCGAGTGTATATTTGTTTGTGTGCATGAGGGTGGGAACGTATGGTTGCGTATATGTGCGCCTGTTGGTCTTTGTCCATGTGTCAGGTCAGG
>JAVGVS010001980.1:0-13746 GCA_032718565.1 Distichodus sexfasciatus
GCGCTAACACATTTAGTAAAAGACACAGACACCTTGATGTAGCAGCGGGAGTTGAGTGGGTAGTAGTTTCCGGCGATGGGCTCTGTCTGCACCAGCTGCCACGTGGCCCTGTAGTCCTTCCTGATGGAGAGAAAGAGCTGAGATCTCACACACACACACACACACACACACTCTTCATCTCACTCGCTTCTCCCACATCCCTCCTTCTCACCGCCTCTCCAGGATCTCTCTGCCGTTGGAGTCTGTGTAGAAGTAGCCGTTGGTGCTGATGTTGCTGTCCAGACGAGTGATCACCTCCTTCCCTAAATCATCCCTGCAGGAGACAACGCGGGGGCAATTAAAGGAGCATCAAACGCCTCCTTTAATCCCTTAACACAACCCTTGCCAGACAAGCCAGACGCATTTTCGAACGACTCATCTCGTCACTTTGTTACGGTTTCATCAATTATTCTTCCGTCTCATCAAACGTTTTCTGGTTAATGAAGTTAATTAACGCTGTACTGACCCTACAGGTATGGGTCCCACGGTCCACTCCAGCTCCACCTCTCGGCTCTCGGCATACAACCGGACCACCTGAGAAACCCAGGGAGCGAACTGCTGCCTCACCTCCTGCACCACAGAGTTCTACAACACACACAACACCGTAAGCACATTCGTTTCTCAGAGTGTGTGTCTTTAAAAGAGTGTGTGTGTGAGTGTGTGTTACCTGAAAGGTGGAGATCTCCGGCTTCTCGCTGATGGTTAAGGCGGTGGAGGAGTTGGGTCTGAAGATGTAAGCCCCCGACGGCTGGAAGCTCGCCATGTTTCCCACGCTGGCGTTGTACCTGCAAACCAAAAATGACGAGTTTGAACGTGCAGCCGACTGAATGCCCGTGTGGATGCTCTGATTCGCTCCAATGAGCAGAAAAACTGTCGGCATCCGGTCTGCGCTCACCTGACGCCACAAACGCCTGATTCAGATGCCCGTGTGGACGGGGCCTGTATAAACTTGGAACCATATTAGCCACCTGATTGGAGATCAGATTTCTCCAAGCCTGTGATTGGTTGGGTTTTTTTGAGAAATTTATAACGCATTACCAAGTAAAGCGAGCGTGAAGGCGGAGTTGAGCGCGTGCAGACGCCAGAAGTTGTACAGCGCCCTCAGAATTTTAACACAAAAATGAAATTTTACAGCGGTCAAAATCACATCCACTGAGACAAACCAGTAGAAGTTCTGCGTGAGCTGGATGCTCTGCTGCGTTTCCAAGTTGGTCAGCCCGCTCAGGAGACCAGTAGAGGGGTCAAAATTCACCTTCAGGTACTGCAACAGAGATGGACATAAGGATGGAGACAAAGAAAGAGAGGAATGAGATCAAACGACTAAATTTTAAGACAACAAAACAGCATTATGCGTTCAACAGATGCTGTCCGTAAACACCACAGCATTAAAGGTGCAGTCCGTGGCACGCTGGGGTCTGACCTTGTTCTGGATGGAGATGGGCGCTCGGCGCTGGGGTCGGCACAGCCCTCCTCTGCTCTTCAGCATGGTGATGGAGTAGGTGGAGAAGCCCAGGGCTGGAGCGGTAACCTGGAACACCAACTCGTTTTGGGCATAACCACGGTCCCTCCTCAGGTTCTGCGTTGCCTTGGAGACGGGCATCACCTGACGGGCATCAACAGAGGTACTAACCAAATTGCAGATCAAAAAATGAGGTATGAACTGAACTGTTACATATGTAAATACTAGGGATGCACGATGATATCGGAATTGTATCGGAATCGGACGATCAACTTTTTTACGTCATCGCTTAGATTTGCCCGATATTTTATGACGCATTTATTGTATGTCGGAAAGGTAGTGCTCATGCCAGGCATGTCCAGAGTCTGAGGTGGGATTTTATTTGGTCCAGCACCTTCTGTCGTAAAACTATTTGGTGCCAAAATTCTGAGCATGCAGTGGAACGTTCGCGAGCAAAATCTCGACTTGCACTTCATAGCAAGGTAGGTAAGGCGCTCTTATTATACTTTCCTATGTGGTAGTATGCATCCCAGGAAATAGCTGGGGTTGTAGCTTAACGGCGCTCTACACACTAGGTAGTGCACATGGCGTGTCACACGCCCCCTATTTGACTTGGTACACTATATAGGGTGGGAAGCAGCTTTTTCTTAAATATTGTGCCCTACTCTCGCTCCACTCTGCTTTCACGTTCGCTTGACTTGGCGCTGTGTTAGAAGTGGCAGAGTTATGGCGTAATTCTGAGCGCGCAGTGGAACGTTCTTGTCTTTATGCACTCGACTCTGCTTTACTCGCTTATCGGCATCGACAGATATAAGCTTGAAAAATTTTGGATATCGGCATCGGCCACTAATTCCCATAACGTGCGTCCCTGACACAAACCTGATTGTCCACTGCTTTGCCAGTCGAGTCGGTGACGTTGTAGGCAGTGCCGTTGACAGGGAGACGAACGGACCAGCTGACTGGACGAGCCAGAGGGTTATACACATTCAGGCTGAACTGAGGGAGAGAAAGACAGTGAAAGAGAAGGGTATTAATGTGTGTGTTCATCGACTGTCCACTAAAGACAATCCAGTCCTGGTGTTCACATTGTGGCATTGTAAACAAGGACCAAGGGATGGAGGGATGACAGTGTGTTACCTGCTTACTGCCCTCAGTGAACGGACACACACTGATGTTGAGACTCTCACAGAAAACTCGAGGTGCATCGGAACCGCTCAGAACGGCCAGAGAGTTGCTGACCAGAACCTGGGGAAGAACGGAGAGAGGGAAGGAATGAGGGAGATGTGGAGGGGAGAGAAAGCATGACAGAGAAAGGGATATATGCGATATAAGGAGAGAGAGAGAAAGGGGAAAAAAAGGAGAGTAGAATGTAGGGAGGGATTGAGAGAAAATGGCATGCAGGGAAGGAGGAGAGAGGGTTGAGAGAGAAATTAGAGGGAAGAAAAAGACCTGCGAGAAAAGGAATGAGAGGAATGTATAGAGGCAGAGGACGAGGGAAGGAAGGATGTAGGGAGGCAGAGAAAGAATGTAAAAAGAAAGAAAGAACAAGGTATGTGGGAAGAGAGAGATCGGTAACGTTAAAGGTCACTGTTGACGCTGTTTGGCGGTTACCATGGTACCTGGCAGTGAGCCCAGCCATTGGCCAGCCTCTTGGCGTAGTCGTAGGCGACATGCTGCTTCTCTGTGCCTGAAACGGCGTCGTGGTGCTGCGCTACGGCCATGGCTCTTCCTGAGGGGCAGGGTGGACACACAGCAGGGGTCAATTGGGGGGGGTGGGGGCAGGAGAGGGAAACAGGGGGCAGTAGAGGGCAGCAAGGATCAGGAGAGGGAAGTAAACAGGGGGCAAGAGAGGCAGTAAAGGTGTGGCAGGGAGTAGTAGGGGGCAGCAGGAGGCTGTTGGGGCAGGAGAGGGTAGCAGGGGGCAGTAGAGAGGCAAGGGGTGCAGTAGAGGACTGTAAAGGGGCAGCAGGGGGCTGTAGAGGGGCAGGAGAGGGGCAACAGAAGGGACAAAAGCAACACAACGGAAAATAATAGGTAGCATACTCAGAGTGTCACTGTCTCCCTCCCCGAATGGGCCACTCCTGGATTTGGGACCACCCAGAACCTCCAACTGGTTACACGTCTGTGAGAGAGAGAACAAGGAAGGAAGGTGCAAAATGAGGGACAAAGAGGGAAAGGGGGGGTGTTGTGTGTTGGGTAGCATAAGGGAGTGGTTGGTGTGAGGGAATGTGTGTGTGTGTGTGTAGTACCTGCAGCAAACTGTTGCTCAGTCTCTCATAACGCTTCAGCGCTGGGCGACTGGTAAAGTATCCGGTCCAGAAATCGTGAGCGGCGTCAGCGTAGGGGAAGAAGTCGTCCGACTTTACCGACCTCAGAAACAGAAAGAGAAAAGCGCTTCAGCACCAAAGCCTCGTGTGTGGGCATTAAGCGGGCAGGCGGTAGGCACGGAAAGGCATAGAGCCTCACCAGGTGAGGTTGGCGTGGTGCAGTTCCTGCAGGTAACAGGAGGGGGTGGAGTAGAGCACGTTGACCCGACTGCCCTTTGCCTGCTGAGCGTTGACGTAGTAGATGAGCTTGTCCAGGTTCTTGTACCAGAGGTTGGCGTTTTCGTACTGGAAATCCGAGCCCATGGTCATAATGATGTGGTTGGTTCTGTACAATGCAGACTGGCGGGGGGGAGGATAAGAGCAACATTAAGGCACCAGGTGTGTGTGTTGGGTAATGTGGTCTGTGTTGGTGGGGTGTGAGCGTTTTAGGTGGTGTTGGGTAGCATGTGGTGTGTTGGGTGTGATAAACACTCACCTGTTCATATGAAATATTAATAAATTTGTCCACCAGCTGGTCCACGTTGTAGTCCTCAAGGTCGGGGTCGTCTTGTACAGGAGCGTCGGAGCAGGACTGATCCCAGCAGAAGCCAGCAGGAGGGTTGTAGCCATTGGGCAGCACACCTGCAATACCACACAACCACAAGAGGCCGCTGGTGAGTAGTCCAAATCTGCTTGGAGCAAATCTCAGTGTGTGTGTGGAAGTGTGTGTATATACCAGTGAAGAGGTCAGCATTAGGGGGGTTGAGGCTCTCGCTGGCCCTCCACACCATCTCCATCTCTTTGGTTTTCATCCTGTTTGCCTTGTCCTGGTAGTCGAGCCGGCCGAAGAAGAAACCGTCGAATCCCATCTAAAACACACCAAACCAGAAACATGAACTCAAAACCCTCAACGCTACACAAAACGCACACTAAAAATAATCCACTGTAGGGACCTGGGCGAACATGGAGGCGTGTTCACGGGCGTGGCCGAAGGGGTCGATGTGCCAGGCCACCCGTGGACGACCGCACACACCGAAGGTGTCGTTGAGGAAGCGCAGGCCCAGAGTCATCTGGTCGATCACAGCGCTGTAGTGGGTGGACGCCTCGTCGCTCATCACCCAGCCCCCGTTTATGAACTCCAGACGCCCTGCCAAAAATGTTGCCATCAGACGTACAAATCCCGCACCGCTAGACAATTTTGAAAAGAAAAAAGGAAGTGAGAGAAAGAATGGCAAGAAGGAGAAAGAAAGGAAGAAAGGAAGTGAGAGAAAGAATGAGGAAAAGAAGAAACAAAGGAAGAGAAAGAATGGCCAGAAGAAGAAAGAAAGGGAGAGAACAAATGGAGAAAAGAAAAATGAAAGGAGGACAGAAGAAAAGAAGTGAGAGAAAGAATGGAGAAATGAAATAAAGGGGAGAGAGAATGAAGAAAAGAAGAAAGAAAGAGAAAAGAAGAAAGGAGAACAAAAGAAGAAAGGGAGAGAACAAACGGATAAAAGAGGAAAGAAGAAAGGAAGTGAGAGAAAGAATGGAGAAAAGAAGAAAGAAAGGAAAAGAAGGTAAGAATGGAGAAAAGAAGGAAGAAAGGAAAAAAGAGGAAAGAAAGGGAGAGAGAGAGAGAATAGAGAAATAAGAAAGGGAAAGTAAGAAGGGGGGGGGGCATGAATGAGAGAAAGGGAAACCAGAAAAACAGTGAACTAGATGATACACAGGGAGGAAGAGAGGAATGTAAAGAGAGAGAGATCACCAGACGTAGCGTAAGCAGCCAAACGAGAAAAACCCAAAAAAAAGAAGGCGGAAGAAGAAAGAAAAATAAACACAAAACCAATAACTTCTTTTTTCTTTGTATCTCTCCTCCCTCCCTCCCTCCCTCTTCCCTCATTCTCTCACCCTCGTTGACCAGCTGGGTGACGGTGCGTCGCATCTCGTCGCTCTGCAGCTTCCACCAGCGGGCGAAGAAGGCGGTCTCCACGTAGATGAACCTGCGAGCCGGGTCCTTCTGCAGCTCCGAGACCACCGAGTCCAGGATGTATTGCACCCCCGCGTGCTGGATGTAGTTACGGCCTGAAACACACACACGGCTCCAAGGTATCTGACAACACCAGCACAGCTGAGCCCATAACGGTTCAGTAAAGATGTGTTTACAACAGCGTAAAAAGTGTCTGTATATTACAGCGCCACAAAAAACTGTTCTTAACGGCACAAAAAATGGTGTTTTAACGTCAATCACGTAAGAATGTAAGCGAACTGTGGCACCTTTGGCGTTCCACATGAGCGCTCCTGGAGTGCTTCAACGAGATTTTGCTTGCGAAAGTTCTACAGAATTTACAGAACACGTACTGTGATATATATTGATAGCGGGATATGAAACGGCTTGTATGGGGATTCGTCACATCACACAGCCCTAATTTAGACTGCCACTGATTTTGATATTTAAACGATGCAAATGTTGAATGAATTTTGAAAATCCTTAAATATTAAAATTGATATTTTGCTTCATCAAGACCAATACTGATTTCAAAAAGAAGATAGGCTGAGAAGGAAGAAGAAAAGGGAGAGAAAGATGAAAGAAAGAGAGAGAGAGAAAGAGTGGAGAAAAGAAGAAAGGAAGAGAGAGAAAGATGAAAGAAAGAGAAAGAAAGAAACAGAGAAAGAATGGAAAAAAGAAAGAAAGAAAGGGAGAGAAAGAATGGAGGGAAGAAAGAAAGAATCAATTTTGAAAATCTTCACATATTAAAAGTGATAGTTGTCTTAAGAATTCTCTGTTGTTACAATATATTCTGACATTTAAGATCATTTCTCATCATGTTTTATGGCTGATGTTTATTCTACAATCTATATTGAAATCTGTATCAGGCTTTAAAATCCTCTACTACAACTAGAGCCCGACCGATACACGACTGCCGAAACCGAAACCGATCTCCATACAATGATTTAAAGTTTCAATAATGGTGTATGGGCTGATATTCATTTTGGAATCTTGATATCATTAAATATCGAATATCCTTAAATACTGATACTATTCAATAGTTAATACTGAAATTTTGGAAAGAATGTTGGAAAGAAGGGGAGAGAATGAATGGAGAAAAGACAGAGAAAGAAAGAAACAGAGGGAATGGAGAAAAGAATGAAAGGGAGAGAGAGAAAGAAAGAAAGAAAGAAAGAAAGAAAGAAAGAAAGAAAGAAAGGAGGGAAAAATTATTAATTGGAAATTTGAAGTAACAAAATTGATAATTTAATATTGAACTTATTTTAGCAAGTGGCCCCAGCAACTATTTTTATATCTTCAAAATGATTAATTAACGATTAATCTTGAACTAATGTTTCCAAGACTCGGAAGGAAATTCAATTGAATTGATATCAGGCTTGAAAGTCCTGGATCGGTAGAAGCTCCTTCACAACTAGAGCGCGGCCGACATAAGATAATCAGACAGTTCAAGATTTCAAAACTTGATTGTTATATGGCTGATTTCATTCCGGAATTTTCAATCTAAAATTCACTATAAGGCTTAAAAATTCTGTAATGGTCGTCTTCAAAACTAGAGCCTGACCTGACCAATACAAACCCTGATATTTGAGGACTTTAAAATTTTATCATTTAAAATTGGTTGATATTAATAAGTTAATTTATCGAGGGCAACAAATAACAAACTCAAAACACACTACATAACAACAGGGCAAGACAAAAACAATGATGACAGAGATTCTGTACCAAAATTTGATAAATAACAGTCATGTGCATAAAACAATATAAATGGGGAGTTCTGCAGTGTGCCCTCTGGTGGACAAACCACACAATGACAACTGATTGGACTGTAGTCATAAGGTTAGGAGATGAACACATTACAATCTCAGAGTTAAGAAAGATATTGTCTGACTTCTACACGATAAAACCATCACGATCCCTCACTGTCATACGTGTTGTTCATGCTCAGCAGTTTTGTAAGCATTTTGCCGAGTTAATCAGCAATTTCTTCCCAACTGTACATCATATAAAATCATATGACGGTCATCAGGGAGCTGTTAACTCTTTACTGAGGTATTATATAGCTTAAATTAGGGCCGGGCGGTATAGCATATAGTCTTTCGAAGTATAATGTCACATGATTTCTCAATTCAAAACGTAAAGGTAGCAACAAAACACATTTAGACTCATGCGGCTGGAATCTATTAATAAATTGCTTTTGTAGTGTAAAAGTGAGGAAAAGGGGAATGATTAGGGGACAGATACACACCTCCATAGTAGTACTGGTCTACAGTCTTCAGCCAGCCAACGTCGTCATGCGTGTGAGGTACTAAATGGACATTTAGCATGGAGGGGTTGGTAGCTGGACATGACTGAAAGCACAGATATGAAGCAACAATATATGACAGCAATGTTGTCTCAATGTCTGCAATTTAAAGTCAACTTTTTGACTGCTTGACAGAAGGAACTTGCTGGTTCTCATTTTTCACGCCTACTGTACAAGTCAAGTCAGTCTGTCATCTACACAGATGTAAGGTTCTTGAGTGAAATCCAAGAAAAGGAAGGGCAAGTCTTTTTGTAAAAAATGTATCCGGTAACTATTTTTTATATCCCAATTTACAGCAGGAAACATTTACCCCAATATAATTTATAATATTAATTTATTAAGTTAATTAATATCTATGCAAATGCACTCGATTAAAAACCCCAGTCACACTATGTATAGCAAGCTGAGAAATGCACTTGACATATTGAAATATTGCTTTGTTTTCATATCGTGCAATACAAAACAGAAAACCGAATCGCACCAACGCCGGTTACAGTCAAAAGTAAAATGTAAAAGCAACTTTTGAAACCACCGCGCATTAAATTTATGTTGTTCCCCACAGCTCTAATTATCTCACCTCGTATCCACAAACCGACCCGGTCCGAACTGGAAGAGAAAAAGCTCCGAACCGATAAATAAAAAGCAGAAACACAAACACAACCGAGCGCGTCCCCATCGTGTTCAACACTGAGCGTCATGTGACTCGCGCTTCCGGGTTTGGTCAGGTGCCTGGGAGATGACGTCATCAAACGCGCCAAGGCTTAAATACTGCTGCCAGGGCAACCGGTTTCCCCGCCATTTATAATACAAAACGCGCATTTTAATACTTAATTGTATACATTAAGTAAAAATAATACAAGTGATACACACACAATAAAGAAGCATTTCATAAAGACACATTTCATATTGAGTGTTTCATACTGTTTATTATAATTTTTATTTTATTAATTGTTAGTCAGTAAAACCGCCATTTTCACACATACAACGTATTTTTACACGAAGTTGCCCTTAGTGTAATAATAATAATAATAATAATAATAATAAGAAGAAGAAGAAGAAGAAGAAGAAGAAGAAGAAGAATTCATTTACATGTATTTTTATATCAGCTTTTTTATTTATTTCCACTATACTCACATGAAATGAAGATGAATAATTTGTAAATAAGTACGAACAGTTTTAAAACAAAATTTATGTTCATTGCTACGTTTACATGCATTCATGCTGTGAGTGCAGCTCGCGCTGTCTCACTAGCCTCAACTCTGAAGATTCTTTGCACGCGACACGTATCTAAAAAAGAGTCCTGAGTCCAGTCTTTTCTTTCGTTGTCTTTTTCTTTACTTCAACTTAGACTTTTACAAGCAAAGGATGAATTCTTAGGACTACAAAGAGACTTTACGTGACGGTCAAAAGACTGTAACGCTCCCGAGTTCTCGGCTCCAACACAGTTCTAGTCTACGTACGTTCTTACGTCTTTAAATATATATATGTTTAAGGAACCAATCAGATTACGACACGTAGGGCAACTACGTATTACTTCTATGTTAAGTACTAATAGAGAAAGTTCACAGAGAAAGCTCCAAATTAGCCTTATAGCTCTAACTTCTACTACAGATAGTTATGAAATATTAAATCCAAATATCCAACCATTCACGCAACACAAAATGGCTCTAACACATGCCTACCTGACCCATTCTAACTGAACTAAAACTGACCTCAGCATGGCCATTACAAACATGGAGCTCACCTGAACCACAGAAAATGATCAATAAATGATGACAGATTCTGAAAATCAAACATCAAGATCATAAGTATCGATAGGCCTACTTAACCCGTTTTATTCATATATTCAAGTCGTTTTGATCTGGTTTAAATAGCTGACCACTCAGTTTGACAGAACAGATAAGTATTGTAATTTTAGTACCTAAAGGTCAGACTCTGAATAACAATGTTTACACAAATCAACTTATAATTTCATGTTAACTCAATGCCATAGCCAGGGCAAGCTGTAATTAAGCAGCAAATCTTACTTTAAAAAAAAAAAAGAATCATAATATAACAGTATGGTTTAATCACAGTATTTTATGCAAAAGAAACAGTCATTGGGGTTGTTAACCAGGATTTTGGGTTTTCCAGGAGTCTTGAGTTGATACATTAATAGTAAAGTGATTTGTAATGTTAAGTTTGGAATTACAAAGTATTGAACAGAAAAATAGAGCAGAAGGAGACAGAACAACATAAAAGATTTATTATTAGTCCTTATTACTCCACGAGTTGTAATAGGAGACAATATTTGCTCAAATAGCTGACAGTAAAAATCTGCTTATGGTATCGAGGTATAATCATTGAAGACTGTAGGCAAAATAATGTTTATTTCATTACTTGAAGCTTTAAAAATAGTCAAGAAAGTGTGACGAATAAAATACTTTGTATTTCAAATTAATTAGTAGTTATTTTTTTCTTTATTTTCTCAAATGTGCACCATTGGAAGAACGTCATGAGGATAAAATGTTTATATTAATATTGTGAGTTGTTAATAATGATTTTTTTAGCCGTGTAAATCGTTGATGTCCCACACAAACTCTATAGGGACGTCTTTCATTCTCTCCCTGAAACCCCGGTCAAAGTGCTCGTTCTGTGCCACCGTTAGAAAATTCTTCCAGTCTCCAACCGTCCCTGCAATGGACACGCAAACACTTAGATGATGATGAACATAACACAGTATGAAAGTTAGTGGTATTTCCCAAATGGAAAAGTAAAGTTGTTGAACTGATACTTCAGGTCCGCTGACCTTTTCGAAGGAACGTCCCCTTGCTGGCATCGGCGTCGTCCTCGTGCATGCCCTCGTAGTTGGCTTTGGGATCTTTCTTCATGTTCTTGAAGGTGGCTTGCTCTACCACTCGGTCGATGGCAGCGTCCGACAGATTCTTTCCCACAAACTGAGAGATTCGCACCACAGCAGCTCTCAGGTCCTGAAATACAACAAAATTAGTGTGAAGCATGTCCCAATAGATGTCCAACAAATTGTTACTATATCTTAATACACATCCAACAAAATATTAAATTATTAGATCTTTCTTTATTTTATAAACTGACATAATGTGTTGAAGTGAGATATATGACCTGTGTAAAATACGATTTGAAAGAAAACACACCTTGATCATCTCTTCATAGGTGAGAAACAGAATATTGTACTTGTCCTTGTTTGTGTACCATCCTCTGACGTGGTCAAACCAGCAGCCGCCGACCACTGCATGTGAGAGGGGTAAATTAGGTCTCTGAGGTTTCTTATTTTCCACATTACATACACATTTAAATGTAAAAATTACATCCACATTTTTTGGTCCAGTTATTGTGCTCCAAATTTAAGAATGGATTGTTGAGACGCACTCCATCCACTGAAGAACTTTTCCATCATTTCGTTGTACGTATCGACGTATTCCAACCTCTTCATGAACTGAACGAAATGGAAGTAGGACACCACGATGTCTTTGGGGTTCCTTATCACGTAGATGATCTGCAAAATTCGACAGAGACTGAGTCAGAGCGAAAGATGTCTAAAGGAAGAAATGGAGATGATGAAGAAAGGAAGAAGTAGATGAAAGCGAGAAAGGGAGAAGAAGTAGAGGATAGAAGAAAGAATGAAATAGAAGGAAAAGGAAGGAATAACGAGGAAGAACAAGGAGATAGAAGTAAGGAAGAGAAAGAAGGAGCAGGAAGAAGAATACAGGCGAAAAGAACAAGGAAGAAAGGAGAGAAATAGCAGACAGAAGAGGTTGGAAAAAAACAAGTTAAAGAATGAAAGAAAGAGAAAATGCAGGAGAAAGAATAACTAGAAGGGAAAAGGGAAGAAAAAGGTAGGGATAAAGGAGGAAAGGAAGAGATAAAATAGAAGACAGAAGACAAGAACAAATAAAAGGAAGTAAAGAAGAGAAAAAGAAGGAGGATGAATAAGCAGATGGACAAAAAAAAAGCATAAAGAAAGAAGAATGAGAAGATAAAGATAAAGTAAGAAAAGAGAAAGAAGGAAGATGAAGAAAAGGGAAGAAAGGAAGCAAAAGAAGAAGAAGAAGGAACAAGAAGGAAGAAAGAATGAGAAAAAGTAGGAAGAAAAAGGTAGGGATAAAAGAGGAAAGGAAGAGATAAAATAGAAGTCGGAAGACGAGAACAAATAAAAGGAAGATGAAGAAAAGAAAAGGGAAGAAAGGAAGCAGAAGAAGAAGGAACAAGAAAGAATGAGAAAAAGTAGGAAGAAGAATGATGGAAGAAAGAGGGGAAAAATGAAGAAAGATAAAAATAAGAAAGCAGAGCATGAAAGGAGGAAGAAAGAAGAAAAAAAGAAGAGATGGAAAATTGAGAAAGAAAAAGAAGAAGGAGGAAGACTTCACACACACATTGTAACACATAAGCCCACCTTGCCCCTCTGCTGCAGCTGCAGTGGGACGAGGTGCTGGTGTAAGTGTGAGCAGAAGAGTCTTGGTGAAGGTCTGGTGTTGTAGTCATGCTGCTTGTGTTTGAACTCCAGCCAGGGCATTCGATCGAACGTGGTGTTGTCCGACTGCTCAGGGAAATCATCCTCATACAGCAGAGTCACAATCCGCTGCGTCCACACCGTCCCTGTAGTGTAGTGTATTACTTTTTGCTGTAGCACAGTAACGTAAGGCACTACTAATACATTTTCAGTAATATTATACTTGTTACATATTTCAGCAACACGCGTTACAACCCACTTTTAACCCGAAATCTAGTTTTGCAAGACTTTTATCACAAAAAACTGGCGAGTAAAAGAAGTATTTCCTACAGAGTGTAATGCTACAGTCATTATGCTACACCACATCGCCCTCCACTGGATGCAGAATGAACTGCAGTAAACCACATTTTAGCATTCCTACTTTTTGACCAAGTCTTACTTCCACAGTTATTTTAGTGAAAGTAACTCAAAAGTAATGCAGGAGTCGTCATTCCGAGACGGTCATATTCTAATGTAACCGATTACTTTGTAATAACAGTAACTACATTTTGGATGTAACACTGTTTAAAAATTCCAATTCAACTTTTATTAATTCGTCACCAAACATATTAATGCTGCGTTCCATTTGTCGTTAGATCTGAGATTCAATTGACGAGATTACATCACATATCCTAAACATACACTGAAAACCGAATTGGATGTGTTCCATTTGTCATAGGAGAGTTGAACTCGGATAGAAGATTTTTATAACTTTCTGAATTATTTCTGAACTATCTGAATTTTCGTCTCAAGTTACTGATCCTGTTCGCTTTTCTGTTCAGCTAACTTAGTATGTCCACTTGATAAATGATAGATAACATGGTATTTCATGTATAACATGACCGTAGCAACATGTCTATTGACTACAACAACACTGTATTATCTACATAGCTGACCAAGTTACACACAAACAATGATAAAGTGCTAAAAATGTTTTAAAAAATCGCAGTCTTTACACGGAGCAGCCATCTTGGATTCTGAACTTGGGGTCCTCTGTGCTGCTCTGAGATATTTGGTCAGGCGTCCGCGAAACGGAGGCCCACATGTCGTCACTTCCGGCTTCAGTCCTCTGAAAAGAACTCTGAAATTGAGCACCAACGGCAAATGGAACGCACCATAAAACAACTTTTTTACAGACCTCATATA
>JAVGVS010001981.1:0-13738 GCA_032718565.1 Distichodus sexfasciatus
AGAGAGAGAGAGAGACACACACACACACAGACACAGAGAGAGAGAGACACACACAAAGAGAGAGACACACACACACACACACAGAGACACACACACAGACACACAGAGAGAGAGATACACACACAGACACAGAGAGAGAGAGAGACACACACACACACACACACACACAGAGACACACACACAGACACACAGAGAGAGAGAGACACAGACACACAGAGAGAGAGAGAGACACAGACACACACACACACACACAGACACACAGAGAGAGAGAGAGACACAGACACACACACACACACACAGACACAGAGAGAGAGAGAGAGAGAGAGACACACACACACTTCTCCAGTTGAACACATTCCACAGCTGTATTGTGGTGTTGTGAGAAACTTGATACTTGATTTGTGAGTCGTTTGGGATCTAGTGGCCTTTGGAAGTTTGTTTTTTGGGTTTAATTGTAATAGTTGTTGGCCAGTGGCTATTAATGACCTTATAAATGGAAAAAGTGAACACTTTAGTGTGAAAAGCCGTTTGAGGGAAAGAGTGCTCCTGTGCATAACAATTAGGAGCTCAAAAGAGTGAAAACACATGACGGAGGAGAAAGAAAGATTTAATGAAACAGACTGAGAGGTTTAGTAAAGGAAGAGGCTGAAAGACTGACTTCATTATTGGTGCTCAGCTTCAGTTTCTGTAATTCATCTAATAATAGAAGCTGACATCAGAAAGTAGATTTATAAAAAGTGAGAGAGCAGATGGGTGTGTTGTTGGAGAGTGTGTGTGAGAGTCTGAAGGCTGGTGCGGTTCCTGGAGCAGATTTAGGCTGTCTGAGTAATGTGCTTAAAGAAACATTTCACTCCAGACGCAGTGGGAAAACAAACAATAGCACGTCTCACGGTTCAAAATAATGTTATAAATAAAGTTTATTACATTGCACTTATCCAGAGGTTATGTAATGTTCTTTACAGTGTAAAAATGAAAAGAAGAATTAAAAGACTATTACGTAATAAAAACTCTTCCTCCCACAGACTCCTCCTTCTGTTCCCCCAACCAGGGGCTCTAGAGCGACGCTGGCAATGGCTCGCCTGTGTGTGTGGTGGGCGTCCGTGCTGCTGGCTGCGTGTGTGTCGCGCGGAGTCGAGTCGCAGTCGGTGTCTCCGTCCTACGGCGAGCGAGGCTCGGATTTGGGCCTGAAAGTGTTTGTGCAGTTGGTGCAGGAGAAACCGCAGGAGAACGTTGTCGTGTCCCCACATGGCGTGGCGTCGGTGCTGGCCATGTTGCTGCCCGGGGCCCACGGAAGCACCAGATCCCAGCTGCTGACCGCGCTACAGTACAAGAAGAAGGGTGAGAGGATAACCACCTTCATTTCTACACCCTCATAGTTTCAAAATGTCAATACAGTAAAGGTCGGAGATCAGATAACGGTCAGATCTTTACACTGAAACTTGTGTGTAAAACTTTACATGGCATAAGGAGCTGGAGGCTTCATGTGTTAGTAGTAAAAGTTGTACAATTTGGACATTTTCTTCAGTGTGTGTGCTTGTAAAGTTGAAGCATAACCTCTTACACACTGAGCCGTGTTGCTGTACTTTTTGATTTAACAGTAATACCTCTGTAATAACTCACTTTATTAAACTGCGATATCTCTAGATAGTAGAGGTGTTGCTTAGTTTATTGGAGTCATGATCACATTGTTGTTGTTCTGTGTATTTGATCATTTTGGGATCGTGTTGTTTTTGTGTCCTCTCTGTCTCCCTGATGTGATGAAACTTTTAAAATCGTCTGGACATGACTGTCTTTCTTTTTCTTTTTGTTTTGTGAAAGTTCTCAAGAATCAGTTTGATTAACATAAGATCTAGGTCTCTTCTGTCTGGCCAGAAATTATTCTGAGTATTCTGAGTATAGATTAAGAAAAAGTGAAAATAAATTGCAGAGTGGACGCAGTGGGAGAGCAAAGGGGAAACTTACTGTCTTCATCTCTCTTTCTCCCAGGTCCGTATAAGATGCTGCGGAAGCTCCATAAGACTCTCACCTCTAAGTCCAATGCTGACCTGCCTGTCATTGTTAACGCACTCTTCACTCAGCAAGGCTTCAGCCTGAAGGAGGAATTCCTCAACACCGTCCGGGAGAATTTCATGTGTGAGAGCCGAGAGCTGGACTTCAGCTATCCACAGCATTCAGCCGAGGTCATTAACGAGTGGGTCAGCAACAGCACCCGGGGTACGACCACAATGCACGTCTGTAAAACTCAGTATTGGCTTGTGAATTTTCTCTAGATATTTGGCCAAACCGGTAGGCATTTGTTACACTTTTATCATGTACGATGCAGCAGGCTCTGATCACGTCCTCACACACACACGTGTTGTCTCCTTCAGGTCAAATCCGGAGCCTGGTACAGGCCGACATGTTGGACCCGGCTCTGACCCGGCTGGTGGCCGTCAACTCCATCTACTTTAAAGGATTGTGGAAGTCTCGCTTCCAAGCACAGAGCACCAAGATGAGGAGCTTCACTGCTGCAGACGGAACGTCCTACAAAATGCCCATGATGTCTCAGCTGTCCGTCTTTAACACGGGTGAGGAGTAGTAGTGGTGGTAGTAATAACAGTCACAGTACAGGTAAGAGAACACAAGAGAACACGCCAGCGCCAACCGACCAAACCCTTAGTGTTGTTTAACCACATCTGTGCATCATTATGCTTGTGTAGGTTCAGTCGTCCAGGACTTGAAGCTCCCGACAGCTTGAATCAAAGGAAAATGTGCAGGTGTCTTTGATCCAAGCTCTCAAGATTAGACTTTACCATTTGAATAAAAACTCAGCAAACTCGATTTAGTTCTAAAGTAGTTAGGAATATAGAATATGACATGTCTTTTGGTGTTTGGTTGTAAGGTGAAAAGTGAACGTTCAGATTTGAGTTACTGTTGTGTTTTGCGCAAACTTGAGACAAGGCAGAGTCACACAGCACAGAGCCAACAAAGACCCCAGATTATGAGTAGACAATGCACAAGCATGTGGAAGGGAGTAGGGGGAGTGCGAAGAAACTAGTTTGATGATGATGATGATGATGATGATGGTGGTGATCAGTATGGTGGTGATGATGATGGTGATGATGATGATGAGTGTGATGATGTTGTCTCGTCTCTCTCAGGTGTGATCAGCACTCCAGGTGGTGTGAAGTATAGGGTGGTAGAGCTGCCATATCGTGGCAACAGCATGAGCATGTTCATCGCACTGCCCCTAGAGGAAGAAACGCCACTGACCGCTGTCCTGCCCCACGTCTCCACAGCAACCGTGCAGGGGTGGAGCCAACATATGCACATGTTCAAAATCCACCTCCTGATGCCAAGGTCACACAACATGCACACACACACACAGACACACAGACAGAAACACTTGGAACTCTTGAAAAAACAAACTTGATGTTTACTGTCCTCTCATGCCTGCACATGTTCCGTCTGCGCGTGCGGCTGCAGGTTCACGGTGGAGTCTGCACTGGATCTGGAGACTCCTCTTTCTGCTCTTGGTATAAGGGACATGTTTGTCGAGGGGAGGGCCGACTTCAGACACCTCAGTGAGTGACGACTGTGTTACACGTCACCGCCGATCTTCCACTTCACGCTTTCTGTCAGATGCTGTTGATGTCTGAGTTTTAAACAACACAGAATATCTGGAACATTAATAAATGTGTGTGTTAATGAAATAAATAATACTTTTTACATTCACACTACACTTTAAAGGTGTAAATCTACACCTCTAAATCTCACACTTGATTTCTGTGTGTTTCTGTGTGCAGGTTCAGAACCAGTATATTTGTCCAATGCTCTGCAGAAAGCCAAGATAGAAGTGAATGAGGACGGAACCAAAGCTGCTGCTGCAACCAGTACCTTCACACCACACACACTCTGCTGAAACTCCACCTCACACTTAAATAAGTTCCAGCTGAGAGCTGACATGTTCATCTGCACGTTGATTAAAGTCTAACTGCTGCTGCAACACTTCATCACAGTAGCAATCAAACATAAAGAGCCAAATCTAAATCAGACATAAACAACGATCAGTTAAACATTCATTATTACACACACTTCTCTCTCTCTGTCCCTGTAGCTGCCATACTGCTGGCCAGATCCTCTCCTCCCTGGGTCATAGTGGACAGACCATTTTTGTTCCTCATCAGACACAATCCCACAGGTACACACACTACAGCCTGCTCGCACCTCACACACTCACATTAAAATAAATCTTTCATCCCTTGTGACCAGCAGGTGTGTAAATCACTAGTTTCATTATGACATTATATCAATTTCAAATCTGCTATGATACAATTTGTATTTGAGTCAATCCAGAGATGGATATGAGACAATGTCATATGCCGATTTAACACCAGCACTTATATTCATATCAAATTACAAACAACACAAAAATATCATTTGACGTACTGTATTTATTCCAGCCCACCTTGCGCCTGTAGTCCCAGGATAGGCTTCGGTCCCTGCCACCCCGATAGGGATTAAACGGTTCAGATAATGAATGGATCTTTATTCCAGACATCAATCAGACATTTATATGAATACAATCCATTTGTAATAAAAATAGAGCTCCTGTTCAGTAGTAAATGATGTTACGGTGTGCATGATGTCTGATTGAAGATTTTATGTGCTATTGATGTTATGAGCTAATTGATCATTAAATTGATGTATCGATGTAGATTGATGTATCATTACAGCACTACTGACTGTCAGTTTGTTTTGCTCTCATTCCAGGAACCCTTCTCTTTGCTGGACAAATCGCTAAACCCTGAACAAGCAGCGAAGAGGAAAACACCGCATTCCCTACTCACACTCACACACATTCACCTATTAGCCCTGTGTGTGTGTGTGTGTGTTGAGTATTTTCTCTGCTGTTTTGAGTCTTACCTTCTTATCATGTTTTGCTGCAACAGTTTCTGGTCTGTGTTTGATGTCTGCTTGGAGCAGAGTTTTAGGTGCAGTTCTGATGTGTCTAATGCAGGCATGTTGAGAGCAGCTGAGTCACTTCTCTCACTGCTTTTATCCAGATCAGCTAAACTTGTGTAATGTAATTAAAAACCTTGCATTTTTACTGATATATTTGGCATTAATTTTAGCTGTAACTTAATAAAGTCAGCTGTAGAATCAGACCTTGTGTGTCATGCCTCGTTTTCATGGCTGTGTTTGAGGGGTGCAAAACTAGACTAACCCTAAACCCTAAACTGTTACACAGAAAACATTGTTTTAAGTTACAGTGAATTGTTGGATCACAGGTTCAAGAGAAGAGAGTCAAAGACAAGGTTGTTTTCTTAAGTGAAAGTTTATTGAGCCAGAAGAAAGTGATCTTTCAACCATGGTTTAGTGCGTCTTCCTCACAATAACCAGTTTGTTCTCTTTTATCTAACATGTTTGGGATTTCAGAGATACTCAAGGCCATGAACAGTGACACAACCTCAACAGTCATCTCCAGATGTACACATCATATTGTAAGAGTGCATAAATTGGAAATACTGAGAACCCAGTGGTGTCCAAATGAGGGAAGGAAAGGAGAGGTTACAGGGTAGGGTTATATGGAGAATGCATGATCATAAAATTCATCAAAATGAAAGAAGTGTGTGAACATGACATTGATAATCCTTTTGAATGTGACTAAACACTCTCCAAATCAATATGGAGAATTAATCTTGTGGTTATGATGACAACATATGATGTGATGCTAATTGCAGCACCGATGGAGTTTTTATTTTCTTTAAGCATAGAGAGTAGAATTACTGTCTGGCGTTATCTCTGTTTGATGACATATTAACATGACACTCTAAAACACTAAACTGGTCAACATAATAAAATGTTCATGTCGTCCACAGTTGATTTATTTCAACAACTCATGCAACGTTGCGAAGCCCGAACGAGATGAGCTTCAGCTTTGGTAAATAAGATGTGAAAGAGAGGGTAGTTTCTGCCAACTCAAAAGTCAAAGTCAAAGTAAACTTTATTGTCATTTCTGCTATATACGGTACGGATATACAGAGAGACGAGACGACGTGGCTCCAGATTACACAGTGCAACAAGAAACAGGGAACAATGAACAAATAGGGCACATGGAATAAACAATACATTAATAGAATACAAAATATACATTTTAAACTAGAAATGGAATATTAAATATAACTTTAAACTAGAACTAGAAAGAGAGGTAGATAAAGAGACAGTTTGGATGCAGTATTACCTACAAAAGTGGAAATTGACTTTTACACTGAATGTGCATGAAGTTAGAAATAGGGTTAAGAAGTTTCAATATGAAAAATTCTATATCCAGTCTATTAATAAAACAGTGTCTTCTTAAAAAGTCTGACTAACATTTAAGTTTGTGCAGATATTATAACAGCAGTGAAGAACCAGAGTCTGTGCAATACTTTTCAATAATTTGTGCAGATACAGTTAGTTAAAAAGTGACCAGTGATATATACATTCAGTGTTCAATGGTTGTGCAAATAAGTAGCGGCAGTGCAAAAATTGTAAAAAGAATATTGATTAGGATAATAATACAAAATAAAATAAGATAAAAATAAAAAATATAATAAATAATTGCACAAAAAACATATTGCACGAGCTTGTATTTATATCAGTTCAGGTGTGGAGATGGTGATGAGGCGTCATTTAGAGCCCTAATAGCAGCAGGATAGAAACTGTTTTTCAGTCTATTAGTCCTTGCTTTAAAGCTCCTGTATCTTTTGCCTGACGGCAGCAGTTTAAATAAGTCATGAGAGGAGTGTGAGGAGTCTTTTAGGATGTTTTCCGCTTTTCTGAGACAGCAAGAGCTGTGCAGTTGATCCAGGGACAGTAAAGGAGAGCCGATAACCTTCTGAGCAGACATCCCCCCAAAAATGCTGGTGCCCTTCTATCGCTGTTCTATTGAGAGCATACTGTGTGTGTGGTTTTCCCGCTGTACAGCAGCGCAGAGGAAATGACTTCAGCAGATCATAAAGTTATTTTTCCTGAGCACTCTCAGGAAATAGAGCCTCTGCTGAGCCTTCTTTGCTCTGCTGTGTTCACACCCCAGGACAAGTCCGCCGCAATGTGAAATCCCAGGAAGCGGAAGTCTGACACTCTCTCCACACACTCCCCACTAATGTAAAGTGGTTTAATGTCTGTTTTCTTTTCCTGGAATCCACGACGATCTCCTTGGTGTTAGTTGTATTCAGGAGCAGGTTGTTGTCTGTGCATCACACTGTCAGCCGCTCCACTTCGTCCCTATAGGCGGACTCATCCCCCCTGAGATAAGCCCTACCACAGTGGTCTCGTCTACAAATTTGATGATGGAGTTGCCGTGGTGGGTGGGGGCACAGTCATGTGTGTACAACGAGAAGAGCAGGGGGCTCAGTATACAGCCCTGAGGGGTAGTCGGTGCTGATGCTGATGGCTGAGGAGATGTGGGGACCCACATTAACCCTCTGTGTGTGTTTTGTCAGGAGGTCTCTAATCCATAAACAGGTGGAATGTGGGAGACCAAGGGCTAACAGCTTGCACAACAGTCTGTGGAGGAGAATGGTACTAAAAGCAGAGCTAAAGTCAATAAAGAGGAGCCCTGCATAGCTCCCCTGAAGCTCCAGGTGACACAGGGTAGCGTGGAGAGCAACAGCAACAGCGTCCTCAGTCGACCTTTTCGCCCTGTAAGCAAATTGGTGCACATCGAAGGTGGGAGGGATGAAGGACATTATATGACTCTGAACCAGTCTCTCAAAGCACTTCATCAGCACCGGGGTGAGCGCTGCTGGCTGATAGTCATTCAGGCAGGTTATGGGTGATTTTCAAAGTCAAAGTCAAAGTAAACTTTGTAATCTCTTCTATATATTGTACAGAGAGACGAGAAGACTAGGCTCCAGTTTACACAGTGCAACAAGAAATAGAGAACAAAGAAAGAACAAAGAACAGATAGGGCACATGGAATAAACAATATATAAATAGGACACAAAATATACATTTTAAGCTAAAAGTGGAAATTGACTGACAGTTTTCAATATGAAAGATTTCGATATCCAGTCTATTAATAGAAGTGTATTCTTAAAAAGTCTGACTGAAATTTAAGTTTATACAGATATTTGTGCCCATAATGCCACAGGTGTCCACTAGATTGGTGTGCAATCAGGTCAAAGGCCCCTTATGGGGTTATACAACACACCGCACACCTGGTAAGGATATGAGCACGAAGAGGATTTATATGATTTTAAAAGGGGAGGTTAAGCTGGAGGAAATAGACATGTTACAGTTATTCACTTTGTGAGGATGTTAACCCCACAGTCACTCAGGTCCCCACCGTGTTGGTGTGAAATCAGATCGAAGTCACCATATTGAGAGGTTAACAAATATACACAATTATTTCCAAACTAAAGCCACATCTTTGACACTTGGACTCAGCAAATTATTTCAGCAAATGAGTGCTGTTTGGGAATCACTAGGAGACTTAGTTAGTCATCCACAGAAACGTCTCCTTAAAGCCAAATCCTGCTATAAACTACCGCACATCTGCATACCTGTACACTTTCGTGAAGGTTTGTAGTGGTATACTCGCTCCCAAACTGTGCATCATAATCTCTAGTGTTTTTAACACTTTTCCATCAGTGGGTATTAACACACAAGTTTCAACTTGCATCTGATGATGACGGTTAAACTCAACGGGGCTTTCGTTCCTCTTTCATTCTTTTTTATTTTAACATTTGAAGATATTTTACCAGTCATTACGCTGCACCACATCACCCTCCCCTGGATGTAGAATGAACTGCAGTAAACTACATTTTAGCGTTTTACAATGCAAAGTCCTATTTCCATACTATTTTAGTGAAAGTAACTCAAAAGCAATACAGGAGTCGTGTAACACATTACAATTCAGACAGTAATAATGAAATGGAAACAATTATTTTGAAATAACAGTTACTAATCATCCATAGTTGTGACGTTACATTTTCTGCTTCTGCAGTGCTGACTCTGTGTTCTGCTGCTTTGTGCCTCACTTCACTGCAATGGTGCAGTGTTTTCATGTGTATGAGTCTGAATCTCGGTGTAACTCTAACCCCAGATGATTAGGAAAACAACAGATAACCCTTTTCAGGTCTTGCTTCATATGGCAGTGCTTGACTGTTTCTGCATTTTCATTCAATTCTGCTTCTTCTTTCTCTGTGTGGTTACATTTTGACATAAAAGTAATTTTAGTTTTGTTTTTTTCTGAATTCATAAAGTCGGGAGAGGAGAGGACGCTGGTGTTGTATGTTCGCCGCTTCTCCATACGATTTTTATTGAGTTTTATTGGATTTATCAATGCACAAGACTGTCGTAGTAAACAATTAAGTGGCTTATGCTGTCCTTGGTTATCGATCAGTAGACCATTGGATTGTTATCAGATGTATCAGCGGCTCCAAGTCTAACAGGCACGTTCTGTTCCGAGTTCTGGTATCATCTCCTACAGGATAAGTGGCTCTGACGTTCCCATGGAAACGCCTCTCAGAGAGCACCTTGGAAAACGTAGCATGGATTTTAGTGTACTACAGCCAGTACAAAGACTTACTGCCTCATCGAGTTGAAATTGAACTTTTTAATGCTCAGTCACTCACAAACAAATCTTGCCTCATTCATGACCATATTCTTGATAAGTGTCTGGATTTGATGTGTATTACAGAGACATGGCACCAACCAGATACCTTTTTTGTTCTAAATGAGAGCTGTCCTTCGGGGTACAATTACCTCCAGAATGCTTGTAGCACTGGCCATGGTGGTGGCCTCTCAGTCATCTATCGTAGCAATCTGGATCTGTCCTCATTGTCTTTACCTGAACTGCTCTCATTTGAGTGCCTTGCATTTAAATCCAAGTCACCTTCACCATGCTGTTTTTTCTCATTTATCAACCACCTAAACCAAATCCTGCATGTATCCCTGAGCAGTCCAACCTTCTCGCAACCTTTTATATATCTTCTGTAACTATATATAAATTTGGGGGATATGAACATTCATGCTGACAACCCCTCCTGCCCTACTGCGAGTGAATTCCTCCAGATGGAAGGAAGATGTTGGACTCTTTTGATTTGAGACAACTTGTCAATGTCCCTACGCACACCAGAGGGCACACTCTTGATTTGGTCATCACAAACTCTGCTCCTCTCACCAACCTGCAGGTTTATGACCTGGGTGTGTTTGATCCTAAAGCGATTTCTATGGAATTATGGCTTTCATTGAATCTCACTAAGCCTAAATGTCAAATTTGTTTTAGAAATGTCAAAAACATAAATGCAGACATCATGACAGTAGATCTCCAGCATCTCCAAACTAACTTTTCATCAGCTGATGAAGCGGTGGACTATTGCAACATCCGGCTGAGCAGCCTTCTGGATGCTCATACCCCTTTAAAAACCAGAATGGTTACTTTCACCCGATCAGCACCATGGTTCACTAATGTGCTACGAAAAATGAAGGCAGCTGGACAGGTCCTTGAGCACCACTATAAAGCCACTGGCCTCACTGTTCACTAGCAAATCTATTGGGAGTATCAGAAGACTTATGCGAAGTCCCTCAAAGAAGCACGATTACAGTTTTTTTCTGATGCCATTAGGAGTAGTCCAGGCAACTCCAGACAGCTTTTTTCTACGGTTAGCTACCTTCTTAAACCACAATCTCCTTTACCTATAGCCATTAATGAAGAACAATACAGTAATTTCATGGTTTTCTTTAAATCAAAAATTACATCTATTCGTTCTGTTCTCTCTGGTCACCCCCCCCCTAATTATAACGATTACTCATATGATCTGCCCACCATCAATCACCCCTTTAACTGCTTTCCTGAAGTCACCTCAGAAGATGTCCAGGATATTGTGAGGAAGATAAAATCCTCTACCTTTTCCGTGGACCCTTTCCCTACTACTCTGGTGAAAACTCACATATCTGCCCTTGGTCACCTCATCACCCTGGTCATAAATCACTCTCTTCAAGCTGGTCATATCCCTCCTGTTTTAAAAAAGGCTGTGATCAGACCATTGCTCAAAAAACCCACTCTTGATCCAAATATCTTATCAAATTACAGACCGATCTCTAATCTCCCATTTCTATCTAAAATATTAGAGAAGGTTCTTGCTGCCCACCTTCTGGATCATCTTAAACAAAACAATTTGTATGAAAAATTCCAATCTGGTTGTGGTCCTGCCCATAGCACTGAAACAGCTCTGTTAAGAGTCACAAATGAGCTCCTCATGGCAGCAGATGCTGGCTCTTTCTCTCTCCTCATTCTCCTTGACTTGTCTGCTGCATTTGAAACAGTTGACCATAGCATTCTTCATTGTCTTTACCACATCATCGGACTCACAGACACTGCCTTCAGTTGGTTTAAGTCATACCTCACAAATTGAACAGAATACATCTCCCTTGGACACTCCAGATCACATCCTCATACAGTCACCTGTGGAGTCCCTCAGGGGTCAGTTCTTGGCCCTATTCTCTTTATCCTTTACCTCCTCTCCCTCAGTCAAGTTATCAGTCGACATGGAGTTTCCTTCCACTGCTATGCTGATGATATGCAGCTATACATCAAAACAACTGCTGTGACCCTACCTTCATCTCTATCATCATCTCAATAACTGTTATCATCGTCATCATCATCATCAATATTCCCCTCTCCTCATTAGTCACTAATCTTGGTGTTAAAATGGACTCCCACCTCACCTTCGAATCCCATGTAAATCATTTTTGCAAGATGTCCTTTCACCATCTTCACAATATTGCCAAACTCCGACCCACTCTTACCCTACCAGTTGCTGAAAAGTTGGTCCACACCTTTGTCTCCTCCAGACTGGACTACTGCAATTCACTTCTCATTGGGATTCCCAGCAAGAGTCTTCAGAGACTCCAATACATTCAAAACTGCAGCTAGGATCCTGATGAGAGTGCAGCAATATGAACATATCACTCCTATTCTTCACTCTCTTCATTGGCTTCCCATTTTCTCCAGGATTGAATATAGGGTCTCTCTCCTCACCCACCAATGCATTTATGGAAATGCCCCTGACTACCTTAAAGAACTACCTATTTCACAAAACACAACACGTTCTCTTCATTCCACTCACTCAAATCGGCTTCAAATACCAAGAACCAGATTGAGCACCATGGGAGATAGGGCTTTCTGTGCCACCGCACCTCGTCTGTGGAACGCTCTTCCTGACACTTTGAGGGCACCACAATCCACAGACAGTTTTAAAAGATGTTGGATTCTCAGGTTTGAGAATGATGAAGAGCTAGTGATGAGGCAGCGAGTTGTCTTTTTAAAAGCTTTATTACAGAAAAGAGTAACAATGTTCTTACAAGATGTTCATTCGGCCGTTCAATGTTTCTCTCTCTGTGTCGCACCCAAGATGTGGCTTTTTATCTCACTCCTCCGTGCCCAAGGTCTCCTTTTGGAGCCCATAAGTCTGGGTGATGGGACTGTTAGCAGGATGGTATGCTAGACTAGGGCCTTTTTTTGTAAGAGAGTCGTTTACTCAATAGAAAGGAAAAGTTATAGGGAAAGGTCCATAAAAGGGGTCATGGGGGCACGGGAGAAGGGTTATAAAATAGCCCTTGGAAGGGATCAGGGGATCTATGGGTGGCAGGAGGTAAAGGTGTTAGGGTGAACTAAGGATAGGGTGGGGGAGTGGAGCGGACGGAGGAGCAGGAGATAAGAAGTCATTAAGAGTCATCCTGACCCGACGCATTCCAAAGATACACAGCTACAAACAGAATGCTTTTGGAACAGATATGACTTGAAATACAATGAATAAAAATAGAATAGAAAGGTAGAATAAAACCCATAATAAAAATCAGTAAAATCCATCAAAGAGGACTGAAAACATTTCTTTTTAGTAAAGCATTTAATCATTAAATTTTCCTAGTTATTGCCTTTAAACCTCTTCAAATTTTAGTTTTAAGATATTTTGGGGGTTTTTTAAAGTTTTTTTTTATTTTCTTTTTTTTTTTTTCCCTTTTTTTTAGATTTTTAAGCACTTTGAGATTTCTGATTGTCATGACCCCGCTGGACTTTGGTTAAGCGGCCACCAGATGCCAACAGTGTGTAGTTTTGATGTATTAAGTTCAGTCTTGTGCTCCCTGTCTGTCAAAGTTCATGTTCCACCTTCCTATTGTGTCTGATCACAGTTCATTAGTCCTTGAACCTGGGTTTGGTTGTTTCAGTCAAGCCCCTTGTTTCTGATTGGTTGTCCTTTCATTGGTTTTACTGATTATTTTCTGATTGGTTCCCCTTTGTTTCATTGATCCAGCCCCTCATTTCTGTTTTAGGATTTAAGCTCTGTTTTCTCAGTGTTTCTTGTTAGTCTACCCTCACAATACCCTCCCTGTCACGGCGCGTGCCGCTATGTGTGTAAAAGATGAGGACGCAAACGCAAACGTAATTTGCTGGTGATTTATTGACAGGATCTTTGAGACAAAAAACTCAAAGAAACACAAAACCCCGCTGTGCCTCCCGTTCGCAGTCCGGCGTCAGAGAGCAGTGAGAGAACGGCGAAGGAGGGTTAGCCACGTGGCTAACAGCTAGGCGGAAAAGTGATACACTCACTGGAGTTTGGGAGCCTCGATGGTTTCACAGTCCAGAGTCTGGAGCGGCAGAGTAGCGGTAGGCTGAAAGGGCAGTGCGGGAACACAACACACACACAAATGACGAGAACACATGACAAACAACCAGATTGGACTGGTTTTATAGCATGGTTAAGCTAAC
>JAVGVS010001982.1:0-13736 GCA_032718565.1 Distichodus sexfasciatus
AGAGAGAGAGAGAGACACACACACACACAGACACAGAGAGAGAGAGACACACACAAAGAGAGAGACACACACACACACACACAGAGACACACACACAGACACACAGAGAGAGAGATACACACACAGACACAGAGAGAGAGAGAGACACACACACACACACACACACACACAGAGACACACACACAGACACACAGAGAGAGAGAGACACAGACACACAGAGAGAGAGAGAGACACAGACACACACACACACACACAGACACACAGAGAGAGAGAGAGACACAGACACACACACACACACACAGACACAGAGAGAGAGAGAGAGAGACACACACACACTTCTCCAGTTGAACACATTCCACAGCTGTATTGTGGTGTTGTGAGAAACTTGATACTTGATTTGTGAGTCGTTTGGGATCTAGTGGCCTTTGGAAGTTTGTTTTTTGGGTTTAATTGTAATAGTTGTTGGCCAGTGGCTATTAATGACCTTATAAATGGAAAAAGTGAACACTTTAGTGTGAAAAGCCGTTTGAGGGAAAGAGTGCTCCTGTGCATAACAATTAGGAGCTCAAAAGAGTGAAAACACATGACGGAGGAGAAAGAAAGATTTAATGAAACAGACTGAGAGGTTTAGTAAAGGAAGAGGCTGAAAGACTGACTTCATTATTGGTGCTCAGCTTCAGTTTCTGTAATTCATCTAATAATAGAAGCTGACATCAGAAAGTAGATTTATAAAAAGTGAGAGAGCAGATGGGTGTGTTGTTGGAGAGTGTGTGTGAGAGTCTGAAGGCTGGTGCGGTTCCTGGAGCAGATTTAGGCTGTCTGAGTAATGTGCTTAAAGAAACATTTCACTCCAGACGCAGTGGGAAAACAAACAATAGCACGTCTCACGGTTCAAAATAATGTTATAAATAAAGTTTATTACATTGCACTTATCCAGAGGTTATGTAATGTTCTTTACAGTGTAAAAATGAAAAGAAGAATTAAAAGACTATTACGTAATAAAAACTCTTCCTCCCACAGACTCCTCCTTCTGTTCCCCCAACCAGGGGCTCTAGAGCGACGCTGGCAATGGCTCGCCTGTGTGTGTGGTGGGCGTCCGTGCTGCTGGCTGCGTGTGTGTCGCGCGGAGTCGAGTCGCAGTCGGTGTCTCCGTCCTACGGCGAGCGAGGCTCGGATTTGGGCCTGAAAGTGTTTGTGCAGTTGGTGCAGGAGAAACCGCAGGAGAACGTTGTCGTGTCCCCACATGGCGTGGCGTCGGTGCTGGCCATGTTGCTGCCCGGGGCCCACGGAAGCACCAGATCCCAGCTGCTGACCGCGCTACAGTACAAGAAGAAGGGTGAGAGGATAACCACCTTCATTTCTACACCCTCATAGTTTCAAAATGTCAATACAGTAAAGGTCGGAGATCAGATAACGGTCAGATCTTTACACTGAAACTTGTGTGTAAAACTTTACATGGCATAAGGAGCTGGAGGCTTCATGTGTTAGTAGTAAAAGTTGTACAATTTGGACATTTTCTTCAGTGTGTGTGCTTGTAAAGTTGAAGCATAACCTCTTACACACTGAGCCGTGTTGCTGTACTTTTTGATTTAACAGTAATACCTCTGTAATAACTCACTTTATTAAACTGCGATATCTCTAGATAGTAGAGGTGTTGCTTAGTTTATTGGAGTCATGATCACATTGTTGTTGTTCTGTGTATTTGATCATTTTGGGATCGTGTTGTTTTTGTGTCCTCTCTGTCTCCCTGATGTGATGAAACTTTTAAAATCGTCTGGACATGACTGTCTTTCTTTTTCTTTTTGTTTTGTGAAAGTTCTCAAGAATCAGTTTGATTAACATAAGATCTAGGTCTCTTCTGTCTGGCCAGAAATTATTCTGAGTATTCTGAGTATAGATTAAGAAAAAGTGAAAATAAATTGCAGAGTGGACGCAGTGGGAGAGCAAAGGGGAAACTTACTGTCTTCATCTCTCTTTCTCCCAGGTCCGTATAAGATGCTGCGGAAGCTCCATAAGACTCTCACCTCTAAGTCCAATGCTGACCTGCCTGTCATTGTTAACGCACTCTTCACTCAGCAAGGCTTCAGCCTGAAGGAGGAATTCCTCAACACCGTCCGGGAGAATTTCATGTGTGAGAGCCGAGAGCTGGACTTCAGCTATCCACAGCATTCAGCCGAGGTCATTAACGAGTGGGTCAGCAACAGCACCCGGGGTACGACCACAATGCACGTCTGTAAAACTCAGTATTGGCTTGTGAATTTTCTCTAGATATTTGGCCAAACCGGTAGGCATTTGTTACACTTTTATCATGTACGATGCAGCAGGCTCTGATCACGTCCTCACACACACACGTGTTGTCTCCTTCAGGTCAAATCCGGAGCCTGGTACAGGCCGACATGTTGGACCCGGCTCTGACCCGGCTGGTGGCCGTCAACTCCATCTACTTTAAAGGATTGTGGAAGTCTCGCTTCCAAGCACAGAGCACCAAGATGAGGAGCTTCACTGCTGCAGACGGAACGTCCTACAAAATGCCCATGATGTCTCAGCTGTCCGTCTTTAACACGGGTGAGGAGTAGTAGTGGTGGTAGTAATAACAGTCACAGTACAGGTAAGAGAACACAAGAGAACACGCCAGCGCCAACCGACCAAACCCTTAGTGTTGTTTAACCACATCTGTGCATCATTATGCTTGTGTAGGTTCAGTCGTCCAGGACTTGAAGCTCCCGACAGCTTGAATCAAAGGAAAATGTGCAGGTGTCTTTGATCCAAGCTCTCAAGATTAGACTTTACCATTTGAATAAAAACTCAGCAAACTCGATTTAGTTCTAAAGTAGTTAGGAATATAGAATATGACATGTCTTTTGGTGTTTGGTTGTAAGGTGAAAAGTGAACGTTCAGATTTGAGTTACTGTTGTGTTTTGCGCAAACTTGAGACAAGGCAGAGTCACACAGCACAGAGCCAACAAAGACCCCAGATTATGAGTAGACAATGCACAAGCATGTGGAAGGGAGTAGGGGGAGTGCGAAGAAACTAGTTTGATGATGATGATGATGATGATGGTGGTGATCAGTATGGTGGTGATGATGATGGTGATGATGATGATGATGAGTGTGATGATGTTGTCTCGTCTCTCTCAGGTGTGATCAGCACTCCAGGTGGTGTGAAGTATAGGGTGGTAGAGCTGCCATATCGTGGCAACAGCATGAGCATGTTCATCGCACTGCCCCTAGAGGAAGAAACGCCACTGACCGCTGTCCTGCCCCACGTCTCCACAGCAACCGTGCAGGGGTGGAGCCAACATATGCACATGTTCAAAATCCACCTCCTGATGCCAAGGTCACACAACATGCACACACACACACAGACACACAGACAGAAACACTTGGAACTCTTGAAAAAACAAACTTGATGTTTACTGTCCTCTCATGCCTGCACATGTTCCGTCTGCGCGTGCGGCTGCAGGTTCACGGTGGAGTCTGCACTGGATCTGGAGACTCCTCTTTCTGCTCTTGGTATAAGGGACATGTTTGTCGAGGGGAGGGCCGACTTCAGACACCTCAGTGAGTGACGACTGTGTTACACGTCACCGCCGATCTTCCACTTCACGCTTTCTGTCAGATGCTGTTGATGTCTGAGTTTTAAACAACACAGAATATCTGGAACATTAATAAATGTGTGTGTTAATGAAATAAATAATACTTTTTACATTCACACTACACTTTAAAGGTGTAAATCTACACCTCTAAATCTCACACTTGATTTCTGTGTGTTTCTGTGTGCAGGTTCAGAACCAGTATATTTGTCCAATGCTCTGCAGAAAGCCAAGATAGAAGTGAATGAGGACGGAACCAAAGCTGCTGCTGCAACCAGTACCTTCACACCACACACACTCTGCTGAAACTCCACCTCACACTTAAATAAGTTCCAGCTGAGAGCTGACATGTTCATCTGCACGTTGATTAAAGTCTAACTGCTGCTGCAACACTTCATCACAGTAGCAATCAAACATAAAGAGCCAAATCTAAATCAGACATAAACAACGATCAGTTAAACATTCATTATTACACACACTTCTCTCTCTCTGTCCCTGTAGCTGCCATACTGCTGGCCAGATCCTCTCCTCCCTGGGTCATAGTGGACAGACCATTTTTGTTCCTCATCAGACACAATCCCACAGGTACACACACTACAGCCTGCTCGCACCTCACACACTCACATTAAAATAAATCTTTCATCCCTTGTGACCAGCAGGTGTGTAAATCACTAGTTTCATTATGACATTATATCAATTTCAAATCTGCTATGATACAATTTGTATTTGAGTCAATCCAGAGATGGATATGAGACAATGTCATATGCCGATTTAACACCAGCACTTATATTCATATCAAATTACAAACAACACAAAAATATCATTTGACGTACTGTATTTATTCCAGCCCACCTTGCGCCTGTAGTCCCAGGATAGGCTTCGGTCCCTGCCACCCCGATAGGGATTAAACGGTTCAGATAATGAATGGATCTTTATTCCAGACATCAATCAGACATTTATATGAATACAATCCATTTGTAATAAAAATAGAGCTCCTGTTCAGTAGTAAATGATGTTACGGTGTGCATGATGTCTGATTGAAGATTTTATGTGCTATTGATGTTATGAGCTAATTGATCATTAAATTGATGTATCGATGTAGATTGATGTATCATTACAGCACTACTGACTGTCAGTTTGTTTTGCTCTCATTCCAGGAACCCTTCTCTTTGCTGGGCAAATCGCTAAACCCTGAACAAGCAGCGAAGAGGAAAACACCGCATTCCCTACTCACACTCACACACATTCACCTATTAGCCCTGTGTGTGTGTGTGTGTGTTGAGTATTTTCTCTGCTGTTTTGAGTCTTACCTTCTTATCATGTTTTGCTGCAACAGTTTCTGGTCTGTGTTTGATGTCTGCTTGGAGCAGAGTTTTAGGTGCAGTTCTGATGTGTCTAATGCAGGCATGTTGAGAGCAGCTGAGTCACTTCTCTCACTGCTTTTATCCAGATCAGCTAAACTTGTGTAATGTAATTAAAAACCTTGCATTTTTACTGATATATTTGGCATTAATTTTAGCTGTAACTTAATAAAGTCAGCTGTAGAATCAGACCTTGTGTGTCATGCCTCGTTTTCATGGCTGTGTTTGAGGGGTGCAAAACTAGACTAACCCTAAACCCTAAACTGTTACACAGAAAACATTGTTTTAAGTTACAGTGAATTGTTGGATCACAGGTTCAAGAGAAGAGAGTCAAAGACAAGGTTGTTTTCTTAAGTGAAAGTTTATTAAGCCAGAAGAAAGTGATCTTTCAACCATGGTTTAGTGCGTCTTCCTCACAATAACCAGTTTGTTCTCTTTTATCTAACATGTTTGGGATTTCAGAGATACTCAAGGCCATGAACAGTGACACAACCTCAACAGTCATCTCCAGATGTACACATCATATTGTAAGAGTGCATAAATTGGAAATACTGAGAACCCAGTGGTGTCCAAATGAGGGAAGGAAAGGAGAGGTTACAGGGTAGGGTTATATGGAGAATGCATGATCATAAAATTCATCAAAATGAAAGAAGTGTGTGAACATGACATTGATAATCCTTTTGAATGTGACTAAACACTCTCCAAATCAATATGGAGAATTAATCTTGTGGTTATGATGACAACATATGATGTGATGCTAATTGCAGCACCGATGGAGTTTTTATTTTCTTTAAGCATAGAGAGTAGAATTACTGTCTGGCGTTATCTCTGTTTGATGACATATTAACATGACACTCTAAAACACTAAACTGGTCAACATAATAAAATGTTCATGTCGTCCACAGTTGATTTATTTCAACAACTCATGCAACGTTGCGAAGCCCGAACGAGATGAGCTTCAGCTTTGGTAAATAAGATGTGAAAGAGAGGGTAGTTTCTGCCAACTCAAAAGTCAAAGTCAAAGTAAACTTTATTGTCATTTCTGCTATATACGGTACGGATATACAGAGAGACGAGACGACGTGGCTCCAGATTACACAGTGCAACAAGAAACAGGGAACAATGAACAAATAGGGCACATGGAATAAACAATACATTAATACAATACAAAATATACATTTTAAACTAGAAATGGAATATTAAATATAACTTTAAACTAGAACTAGAAAGAGAGGTAGATAAAGAGACAGTTTGGATGCAGTATTACCTACAAAAGTGGAAATTGACTTTTACACTGAATGTGCATGAAGTTAGAAATAGGGTTAAGAAGTTTCAATATGAAAAATTCTATATCCAGTCTATTAATAAAACAGTGTCTTCTTAAAAAGTCTGACTAACATTTAAGTTTGTGCAGATATTATAACAGCAGTGAAGAACCAGAGTCTGTGCAATACTTTTCAATAATTTGTGCAGATACAGTTAGTTAAAAAGTGACCAGTGATATATACATTCAGTGTTCAATGGTTGTGCAAATAAGTAGCGGCAGTGCAAAAATTGTAAAAAGAATATTGATTAGGATAATAATACAAAATAAAATAAGATAAAAATAAAAAATATAATAAATAATTGCACAAAAAACATATTGCACGAGCTTGTATTTATATCAGTTCAGGTGTGGAGATGGTGATGAGGCGTCATTTAGAGCCCTAATAGCAGCAGGATAGAAACTGTTTTTCAGTCTATTAGTCCTTGCTTTAAAGCTCCTGTATCTTTTGCCTGACGGCAGCAGTTTAAATAAGTCATGAGAGGAGTGTGAGGAGTCTTTTAGGATGTTTTCCGCTTTTCTGAGACAGCAAGAGCTGTGCAGTTGATCCAGGGACAGTAAAGGAGAGCCGATAATCTTCTGAGCAGACATCCCCCCAAAAATGCTGGTGCCCTTCTATCGCTGTTCTATTGAGAGCATACTGTGTGTGTGGTTTTCCCGCTGTACAGCAGCGCAGAGGAAATGACTTCAGCAGATCATAAAGTTATTTTTCCTGAGCACTCTCAGGAAATAGAGCCTCTGCTGAGCCTTCTTTGCTCTGCTGTGTTCACACCCCAGGACAAGTCCGCCGCAATGTGAAATCCCAGGAAGCGGAAGTCTGACACTCTCTCCACACACTCCCCACTAATGTAAAGTGGTTTAATGTCTGTTTTCTTTTCCTGGAATCCACGACGATCTCCTTGGTGTTAGTTGTATTCAGGAGCAGGTTGTTGTCTGTGCATCACACTGTCAGCCGCTCCACTTCGTCCCTATAGGCGGACTCATCCCCCCTGAGATAAGCCCTACCACAGTGGTCTCGTCTACAAATTTGATGATGGAGTTGCCGTGGTGGGTGGGGGCACAGTCATGTGTGTACAACGAGAAGAGCAGGGGGCTCAGTATACAGCCCTGAGGGGTAGTCGGTGCTGATGCTGATGGCTGAGGAGATGTGGGGACCCACATTAACCCTCTGTGTGTGTTTTGTCAGGAGGTCTCTAATCCATAAACAGGTGGAATGTGGGAGACCAAGGGCTAACAGCTTGCACAACAGTCTGTGGAGGAGAATGGTACTAAAAGCAGAGCTAAAGTCAATAAAGAGGAGCCCTGCATAGCTCCCCTGAAGCTCCAGGTGACACAGGGTAGCGTGGAGAGCAACAGCAACAGCGTCCTCAGTCGACCTTTTCGCCCTGTAAGCAAATTGGTGCACATCGAAGGTGGGAGGGATGAAGGACATTATATGACTCTGAACCAGTCTCTCAAAGCACTTCATCAGCACCGGGGTGAGCGCTGCTGGCTGATAGTCATTCAGGCAGGTTATGGGTGATTTTCAAAGTCAAAGTCAAAGTAAACTTTGTAATCTCTTCTATATATTGTACAGAGAGACGAGAAGACTAGGCTCCAGTTTACACAGTGCAACAAGAAATAGAGAACAAAGAAAGAACAAAGAACAGATAGGGCACATGGAATAAACAATATATAAATAGGACACAAAATATACATTTTAAGCTAAAAGTGGAAATTGACTGACAGTTTTCAATATGAAAGATTTCGATATCCAGTCTATTAATAGAAGTGTATTCTTAAAAAGTCTGACTGAAATTTAAGTTTATACAGATATTTGTGCCCATAATGCCACAGGTGTCCACTAGATTGGTGTGCAATCAGGTCAAAGGCCCCTTATGGGGTTATACAACACACCGCACACCTGGTAAGGATATGAGCACGAAGAGGATTTATATGATTTTAAAAGGGGAGGTTAAGCTGGAGGAAATAGACATGTTACAGTTATTCACTTTGTGAGGATGTTAACCCCACAGTCACTCAGGTCCCCACCGTGTTGGTGTGAAATCAGATCGAAGTCACCATATTGAGAGGTTAACAAATATACACAATTATTTCCAAACTAAAGCCACATCTTTGACACTTGGACTCAGCAAATTATTTCAGCAAATGAGTGCTGTTTGGGAATCACTAGGAGACTTAGTTAGTCATCCACAGAAACGTCTCCTTAAAGCCAAATCCTGCTATAAACTACCGCACATCTGCATACCTGTACACTTTCGTGAAGGTTTGTAGTGGTATACTCGCTCCCAAACTGTGCATCATAATCTCTAGTGTTTTTAACACTTTTCCATCAGTGGGTATTAACACACAAGTTTCAACTTGCATCTGATGATGACGGTTAAACTCAACGGGGCTTTCGTTCCTCTTTCATTCTTTTTTATTTTAACATTTGAAGATATTTTACCAGTCATTACGCTGCACCACATCACCCTCCCCTGGATGTAGAATGAACTGCAGTAAACTACATTTTAGCGTTTTACAATGCAAAGTCCTATTTCCATACTATTTTAGTGAAAGTAACTCAAAAGCAATACAGGAGTCGTGTAACACATTACAATTCAGACAGTAATAATGAAATGGAAACAATTATTTTGAAATAACAGTTACTAATCATCCATAGTTGTGACGTTACATTTTCTGCTTCTGCAGTGCTGACTCTGTGTTCTGCTGCTTTGTGCCTCACTTCACTGCAATGGTGCAGTGTTTTCATGTGTATGAGTCTGAATCTCGGTGTAACTCTAACCCCAGATGATTAGGAAAACAACAGATAACCCTTTTCAGGTCTTGCTTCATATGGCAGTGCTTGACTGTTTCTGCATTTTCATTCAATTCTGCTTCTTCTTTCTCTGTGTGGTTACATTTTGACATAAAAGTAATTTTAGTTTTGTTTTTTTCTGAATTCATAAAGTCGGGAGAGGAGAGGACGCTGGTGTTGTATGTTCGCCGCTTCTCCATACGATTTTTATTGAGTTTTATTGGATTTATCAATGCACAAGACTGTCGTAGTAAACAATTAAGTGGCTTATGCTGTCCTTGGTTATCGATCAGTAGACCATTGGATTGTTATCAGATGTATCAGCGGCTCCAAGTCTAACAGGCACGTTCTGTTCCGAGTTCTGGTATCATCTCCTACAGGATAAGTGGCTCTGACGTTCCCATGGAAACGCCTCTCAGAGAGCACCTTGGAAAACGTAGCATGGATTTTAGTGTACTACAGCCAGTACAAAGACTTACTGCCTCATCGAGTTGAAATTGAACTTTTTAATGCTCAGTCACTCACAAACAAATCTTGCCTCATTCATGACCATATTCTTGATAAGTGTCTGGATTTGATGTGTATTACAGAGACATGGCACCAACCAGATACCTTTTTTGTTCTAAATGAGAGCTGTCCTTCGGGGTACAATTACCTCCAGAATGCTTGTAGCACTGGCCATGGTGGTGGCCTCTCAGTCATCTATCGTAGCAATCTGGATCTGTCCTCATTGTCTTTACCTGAACTGCTCTCATTTGAGTGCCTTGCATTTAAATCCAAGTCACCTTCACCATGCTGTTTTTTCTCATTTATCAACCACCTAAACCAAATCCTGCATGTATCCCTGAGCAGTCCAACCTTCTCGCAACCTTTTATATATCTTCTGTAACTATATATAAATTTGGGGGATATGAACATTCATGCTGACAACCCCTCCTGCCCTACTGCGAGTGAATTCCTCCAGATGGAAGGAAGATGTTGGACTCTTTTGATTTGAGACAACTTGTCAATGTCCCTACGCACACCAGAGGGCACACTCTTGATTTGGTCATCACAAACTCTGCTCCTCTCACCAACCTGCAGGTTTATGACCTGGGTGTGTTTGATCCTAAAGCGATTTCTATGGAATTATGGCTTTCATTGAATCTCACTAAGCCTAAATGTCAAATTTGTTTTAGAAATGTCAAAAACATAAATGCAGACATCATGACAGTAGATCTCCAGCATCTCCAAACTAACTTTTCATCAGCTGATGAAGCGGTGGACTATTGCAACATCCGGCTGAGCAGCCTTCTGGATGCTCATACCCCTTTAAAAACCAGAATGGTTACTTTCACCCGATCAGCACCATGGTTCACTAATGTGCTACGAAAAATGAAGGCAGCTGGACAGGTCCTTGAGCACCACTATAAAGCCACTGGCCTCACTGTTCACTAGCAAATCTATTGGGAGTATCAGAAGACTTATGCGAAGTCCCTCAAAGAAGCACGATTACAGTTTTTTTCTGATGCCATTAGGAGTAGTCCAGGCAACTCCAGACAGCTTTTTTCTACGGTTAGCTACCTTCTTAAACCACAATCTCCTTTACCTATAGCCATTAATGAAGAACAATACAGTAATTTCATGGTTTTCTTTAAATCAAAAATTACATCTATTCGTTCTGTTCTCTCTGGTCACCCCCCCCCTAATTATAACGATTACTCATATGATCTGCCCACCATCAATCACCCCTTTAACTGCTTTCCTGAAGTCACCTCAGAAGATGTCCAGGATATTGTGAGGAAGATAAAATCCTCTACCTTTTCCGTGGACCCTTTCCCTACTACTCTGGTGAAAACTCACATATCTGCCCTTGGTCACCTCATCACCCTGGTCATAAATCACTCTCTTCAAGCTGGTCATATCCCTCCTGTTTTAAAAAAGGCTGTGATCAGACCATTGCTCAAAAAACCCACTCTTGATCCAAATATCTTATCAAATTACAGACCGATCTCTAATCTCCCATTTCTATCTAAAATATTAGAGAAGGTTCTTGCTGCCCACCTTCTGGATCATCTTAAACAAAACAATTTGTATGAAAAATTCCAATCTGGTTGTGGTCCTGCCCATAGCACTGAAACAGCTCTGTTAAGAGTCACAAATGAGCTCCTCATGGCAGCAGATGCTGGCTCTTTCTCTCTCCTCATTCTCCTTGACTTGTCTGCTGCATTTGAAACAGTTGACCATAGCATTCTTCATTGTCTTTACCACATCATCGGACTCACAGACACTGCCTTCAGTTGGTTTAAGTCATACCTCACAAATTGAACAGAATACATCTCCCTTGGACACTCCAGATCACATCCTCATACAGTCACCTGTGGAGTCCCTCAGGGGTCAGTTCTTGGCCCTATTCTCTTTATCCTTTACCTCCTCTCCCTCAGTCAAGTTATCAGTCGACATGGAGTTTCCTTCCACTGCTATGCTGATGATATGCAGCTATACATCAAAACAACTGCTGTGACCCTACCTTCATCTCTATCATCATCTCAATAACTGTTATCATCGTCATCATCATCATCAATATTCCCCTCTCCTCATTAGTCACTAATCTTGGTGTTAAAATGGACTCCCACCTCACCTTCGAATCCCATGTAAATCATTTTTGCAAGATGTCCTTTCACCATCTTCACAATATTGCCAAACTCCGACCCACTCTTACCCTACCAGTTGCTGAAAAGTTGGTCCACACCTTTGTCTCCTCCAGACTGGACTACTGCAATTCACTTCTCATTGGGATTCCCAGCAAGAGTCTTCAGAGACTCCAATACATTCAAAACTGCAGCTAGGATCCTGATGAGAGTGCAGCAATATGAACATATCACTCCTATTCTTCACTCTCTTCATTGGCTTCCCATTTTCTCCAGGATTGAATATAGGGTCTCTCTCCTCACCCACCAATGCATTTATGGAAATGCCCCTGACTACCTTAAAGAACTACCTATTTCACAAAACACAACACGTTCTCTTCATTCCACTCACTCAAATCGGCTTCAAATACCAAGAACCAGATTGAGCACCATGGGAGATAGGGCTTTCTGTGCCACCGCACCTCGTCTGTGGAACGCTCTTCCTGACACTTTGAGGGCACCACAATCCACAGACAGTTTTAAAAGATGTTGGATTCTCAGGTTTGAGAATGATGAAGAGCTAGTGATGAGGCAGCGAGTTGTCTTTTTAAAAGCTTTATTACAGAAAAGAGTAACAATGTTCTTACAAGATGTTCATTCGGCCGTTCAATGTTTCTCTCTCTGTGTCGCACCCAAGATGTGGCTTTTTATCTCACTCCTCCGTGCCCAAGGTCTCCTTTTGGAGCCCATAAGTCTGGGTGATGGGACTGTTAGCAGGATGGTATGCTAGACTAGGGCCTTTTTTTGTAAGAGAGTCGTTTACTCAATAGAAAGGAAAAGTTATAGGGAAAGGTCCATAAAAGGGGTCATGGGGGCACGGGAGAAGGGTTATAAAATAGCCCTTGGAAGGGATCAGGGGATCTATGGGTGGCAGGAGGTAAAGGTGTTAGGGTGAACTAAGGATAGGGTGGGGGAGTGGAGCGGACGGAGGAGCAGGAGATAAGAAGTCATTAAGAGTCATCCTGACCCGACGCATTCCAAAGATACACAGCTACAAACAGAATGCTTTTGGAACAGATATGACTTGAAATACAATGAATAAAAATAGAATAGAAAGGTAGAATAAAACCCATAATAAAAATCAGTAAAATCCATCAAAGAGGACTGAAAACATTTCTTTTTAGTAAAGCATTTAATCATTAAATTTTCCTAGTTATTGCCTTTAAACCTCTTCAAATTTTAGTTTTAAGATATTTTGGGGGTTTTTTAAAGTTTTTTTTTATTTTCTTTTTTTTTTTTTCCCTTTTTTTTAGATTTTTAAGCACTTTGAGATTTCTGATTGTCATGACCCCGCTGGACTTTGGTTAAGCGGCCACCAGATGCCAACAGTGTGTAGTTTTGATGTATTAAGTTCAGTCTTGTGCTCCCTGTCTGTCAAAGTTCATGTTCCACCTTCCTATTGTGTCTGATCACAGTTCATTAGTCCTTGAACCTGGGTTTGGTTGTTTCAGTCAAGCCCCTTGTTTCTGATTGGTTGTCCTTTCATTGGTTTTACTGATTATTTTCTGATTGGTTCCCCTTTGTTTCATTGATCCAGCCCCTCATTTCTGTTTTAGGATTTAAGCTCTGTTTTCTCAGTGTTTCTTGTTAGTCTACCCTCACAATACCCTCCCTGTCACGGCGCGTGCCGCTATGTGTGTAAAAGATGAGGACGCAAACGCAAACGTAATTTGCTGGTGATTTATTGACAGGATCTTTGAGACAAAAAACTCAAAGAAACACAAAACCCCGCTGTGCCTCCCGTTCGCAGTCCGGCGTCAGAGAGCAGTGAGAGAACGGCGAAGGAGGGTTAGCCACGTGGCTAACAGCTAGGCGGAAAAGTGATACACTCACTGGAGTTTGGGAGCCTCGATGGTTTCACAGTCCAGAGTCTGGAGCGGCAGAGTAGCGGTAGGCTGAAAGGGCAGTGCGGGAACACAACACACACACAAATGACGAGAACACGTGACAAACAACCAGATTGGACTGGTTTTATAGCATGGTTAAGCTAAC
>JAVGVS010001983.1:0-13724 GCA_032718565.1 Distichodus sexfasciatus
ATATATATATATATATATTTTGGGTACTTGTGCTTCTATGAATATATTTTTAAATCTGTAATTTTACTTGCACTTGAGTACAAATTAAAGTAATCGACTTCACTACTTTTACAGTGACATTTCGTTACTATGTCTACAATTAGAATATTCAGAAGTTCGACCTGCATTTCGGTAGCCTGTTTTTTATATGTATATGTTATTCATCACCAGAGCATATCAGTTTAATGCAACTGTGGTTTGGTCTCAGTTTTAGTGAGACCATTTTTGGAAATCTTTTGTCTTCGCAAATATATCGGACTAAACATGACGCGGAATACTTACCGAATAAATATAAACTGATAAAAGAGTGAATAGTACTCTGAGTAGTTTCGCCAATTCTTTGTACTTTTACGTATTTTTAACACTAACTACTTGTAACTGAATATTATTTCAGCAATGGGATCAAATGCTCAGCGCTCTTTTCACCACTGCTTTTCCACATAACTTTCCGCGGGTGACGTGTTTTTGGTCAATTAGAAGCGTGACAAGTTCACACTGCAAACTAACATTAGACACGTTTCAACAAATATGATCAGCATACTAATTTTTAAAAGACAATTTTGAGAATGGATACGGCTTGAGAAATTGCCTTTGTCAAATCCCAGCGCGACGCGGGGAAAACAACGAGGCGGCTCCTAGTCAGGAGCTGCTCCAAACGTGATTAATAAATAAGCGCAGTCAAAAAAGCAGAAAAAGAGAGAAAATGGAGAGGGGATGAGAAAAAGCGAGAAGAAGAAGAAGAAGAAGAAGAAGGCGAAAGGTGCAGGGGGCGTGGTGAAGTTGTCAGGCTGAAGAACAGGCGAAGTTTGACGCGGTAATCTCTTGTTTCCACCGCAGCCGTTTATTTTCCTCTCTATGTCACACACACACACACACACACACACACACACACACACACACACACACACACACACACACACACACACACACATCCTTGTACTTATATAGTAGTGAAGGACCTCCATTGACTTCTATATTACTGTATCTAAATAATACTACACCTAACCCTAACCATAACCTTAACCATAACCTCAGTAACCAAAAGCTAATCTTCCTACACTTTTAGTTTTGCAAATAAACTTTTATTTTTTTGTAAAAGCAGTTTAAAGAAGTGAGGACCACTAAAAAAGTCCCCAAAAATGTCCTCACTCTGCTGGTTAAAAACTCATTTTGGTTCTCACTAAGTGGCAAGTACAAGAACGCACACACACACACATTGCTTTTGCCAGTTCCTTCCCTCCTTCATTTATCTTTTGCCTTTTGTAATCTCTCTCTCTCTCTCTTTCTCTCACACACACACACACACACACACACACACACACACCCCTCACCCACACATTTAATGTTCTTCTTTCTCTTTCACCAACACATACTTTAACACTCAATGTCTCACACACATACACACAGTATGTCTCTCCCTTACTCACACAACCTCTCTCTCTCTCTCTCTCTCTCTCTCTCTCTCTCTCTCTCTCTCTCTCTCTTTCTCGCTTTGTCACACACACTCAATGTCTCTTACTTTGTGTGTGTGTGCGTATGAACAGGAATGAGGTTTAAGGACAAACTGCTTCACTTTCCAAAAATTCTCCTCTCAAAGAGTTTCCTTCCTTCCATTTCACGGTATCTGTTTTTGCCATGTTCCTCTCTCATGAGTAAACACAACATTTATTCTGTGTGTGTGTGTGTGTATTTTGGGCCTATCCCAGGCTCTTAATACACAAGTATCTTAGTCTCTGTCTCCCCTATTACATTAGTTTCATCCCGTCATGTGGACTTAAGGAGAGTTTTTATCCTGCTGTAGAAATCGTATCAGTTCCCACTCGCTGTGTATATGTTTAGTTTCTGACATCAAACCTGAACATCGTCTAAACACATTTTTTTCCTCACAAATATTTTCTCTCTGTTAAGGAATGACCAGGTCTGCATTCACACACACACACACACACACACAGAGTAATCCAGTCTGATGTCTTTTCTTTCTGTGTGTGTCTGTCTCCACCCAGATCCTCAGAGATGTAATAACAAGCTTAGAGGAGGACAAACAGTCGGATTAATGTCACTCCTCGCCAATCCACTGTCAGGCAAGTAAATGAGACCACCAGCTGCTTAGAAGACTTTGTGTGTGTGGGTGTGAGGGTGTCTCCTTCCGACAGTAAGCACTATTACCAATTCTGCAACACTGAAATGAAACACAGAATTAGGATTAGACTGGAAAAAGTACACACACACTCAGTGTCTCTTACTTTGTCAGTATACTGTATATATACCATATATACCGACTTATATATATATAAGTCGGTATATATGGTATATATACAGTATACTGACGAGACACTCAGCTCACAAGATTCACAAGAACAAGACGAGATTTTAACACTATTTTAAAGAAAACGTCAATGTTGAAACATATGACTGGCGGAATATGGCCTCTTGTACAATTCCTCATGCCTCTCTTCACACCATTACTGAAGGCGGAGTTGTGCGTGTACAGATGCCAGATTTTGCTTGTGAAAGTTCCACTCCGGGCTCCAAATTTTGGCACAAAAATAACACTATACTATTTCACAAGACAGCTTTTCGCCTCGACAAGAAATATTGTCACATTTTAATATCGTGACATCTCATCACACACCTTGTATATCCAGCAGCTCATTTAGCCACATATCGGCTCAATCTTGTTATTTATGAGTCATTTATTATATATATCCAGTTTGTTCAGGACACAAATATTTTTAAGGGCAAAATCATGTTTTTGTAAATATCAGAGCAAAGCCGCATGTCCCTTTAGCTGTAATTCCCGATTGGGGCATTAAGGGAGAGGCATTAGTCCTTGTGCTGGATGTTCCAGTGGGAAGAGTTTAATTCCTAAAGGGCGGGACAGTGGTGGTGGTGTGGGGGAGATCATGGGCGCACGTCCTTGAAATTAGAAAATGGAAGTCACTCTGGATAAGAGAGTCTGGTAAATGCTGTAAATGTGCCCACTCTGAACCTTCTTTCTTCTTATCACTTGGGTCTCGGTAATAATGGGACGTGAGCTTGAATTTGAGCAAAACTGAGTCTCTACACTTAGCATTTTAGTCCTGTCCTAAACTCATTGGACGCTTAAGAATGACCTTTAACCTCCAACTTCCCAAACTGTGCTGGATGATGAACAGGGGAGACCGGGCTGTGACCACAGCTTCCTCCACGTCTGTTGGTTTAAGGAAGTTAGGTTGCACAAAGAAGCGAATTCTCTCACGTCTTGATGCACATCTGACAATAATGTGTCAATTTTCGAACAACTTCCAGACTTGATGTTTTAAGGAGGTTGATTATCTTTATTATCCCGAGATCATGAATTTTTCTTTTGATCGCAATATAACAGAAGTTGTTTTCTCAAGATCACAAGTGATTTTTTTAGCTGTTTCTTAATTTCCTTTAGTAACGTTTACGTTGAATTCACGTTTTTTCTTAATATGACGAATGCTTACATTTAATAGTATATAAAACTGTACAACATTAAACAACTCAGTGGTTACAACATCATGGCTGATTTGAAAGAAGTTTTGTAAACCATCTTGAGACACAAAATACAAATCATCAATTTTAATAAAATCCTCAAATTACTTCCTATCTGAATGCATTTCTGCTCCCTCGTCCTGCAAGTCCTAAATTGGTGAGTGCAGCCTCTTGAGGATTCTGCTGAGAGCTCGTCTTGTGTTCCTCTAATGCCTGGCTGTCACGTTAAGCAAGTCCCAGGCAGTCGGAGCAGCTGCACGGGGGCTGCAAGGGGGCAGTTACTTGCCGCTCAAGCCATACACTCCAGCGTCTGCGCACCAGCTGTGCCGGAGCAGCCGTCCCTCCCCACGGACCTGCGGGAGGCTCGTTTTCAACATGCCGGTTCCCCCTCAGCACGGGGTGGGGGGTCGTAGGTCGGAACGGAACCCGGACAGCTGGCTGATAATAGCTGTGAGGAAGGCTTTTGGGTGGAGCAAAAATCATCAGCATGAGGCCTGGAGACATTTACTGCATTTAGTAGACTTCTTCTTTTCTAATTAAAGGCACAGTCTCTCTGGAGCAATCTTGAGGTTAAGGGTCTTGCTGGTGGTGGTAGTGCTGGAGGAAGTGTATATCCAGTTAATACATTTAGATTCCTACAATGTTTATAGAATACGTTTCGGTCCCTAAAATGTTCAGAATTTTTAAAGCATTTGATAACATTCCAGTAATATTTATACAACATTCTTAGTGTTTTCTACAAGGTTTGTACGATGTTTCTGTAAGGTTCATTTGGTTGTAAATGTCTGGAATTTTATCTTCTTAAAACACGATCCACCTTCAGTCTTCAATGTAAATAAATCCAAAATATTCGAATCCAAAATATGAATAACTTTTCTAACAATTAGATGGTAATCAGGATTATGTTCAAAGATCGTCCAAAAACTCCGCTTTTAACCTAAAGAAGCATCTTGAAGTAAATTTTTTGCTCTGGCTAAAGGCAGAATATTAGTTAGCTTGGCTATTAATATTTTTTATAGTTATAGCCACCTTTTTAGTCAAACTGCCAAGCACCATCTACTGTATCCCAACTGTAATGACTTGGTAATGATAAAATGTCAACCCTCCCGAGCTGATGCTGACCGACTGAACCCGCACCAGGACTCCATGGAGACATCATCATAAAACCAACTGGGATTGGACCCTATGGACCTCTACTGAATTAGTAGCACAATACTGACCTAATTTCAGCTTAATGTTGCTGAGAGGGTCCTGCAAGTGGCCCAGCAACAACCCGGGATTCGAAATATCTCTTGGACTATCTTTGTATCTTTGCTTCTTGAAATAACTAACAACTCATCTTGAACTATTACTTGTTGTGCATTAAATGTTCATGCGCCCGGTCGCCCAGAGGAGGATGGGGTCCACCTCCGAGGCTTGGTTCCTCTGAAGGTTTCTTCCTATTAGAGGGAGTTTTTCCTTGCCACTGTCGCCTCAGGCTTGCTTGTTGGTGGGATTTAGGCTGGTTATCTGTAAAGTGCTTTGTGACAATGACTGTTGTTAAGAGCGCTATATAAATAAATTTGTGACCCGATCTGCCGTAATGAGTCGGAAGTCGGCGTTCTATTTATTTAGATACGGGCCGATTATGTTGACAAACATCAAAAATATCGATTTTTCTTTTTTGGTCTTATATGAAAGAAAAGGTCTTCAAAATTAATCTGGTCTCCAAAAAAGAAAAATCGATATTTTTGTGATGTTTTTCAACATAATCGGCCCATATGTAAATTACTTCTGAGTCATTATGGCAGATCGGGTCACATTTGAATTGAATTGAATAAAGTCTCAAAGGCCATCCATGAAACAAAACCAAAAAATCTGAGCTGTAGATCTTTCTTTTTCCAGTAGGGAATGTACCTGCAAGATTCTTGTGAACATCATACACTGAGTAGAATTATTATCATTTTATGCCATTTTGGACGTTTGAAACAGAGTTGAACGAAGTCATTGTGGACCTTGAATTTTCCCCAAATGGCCTTTAACAGCCAGACGTGGATCATGTAATCGACATCGACCGCGAAACTTCCAGCTGCTCTGTGTATCACGAAGACTTTTGTGCCAGTAAAAAGGCCTGGAAAGGCCGTTGGATAGTAAATCTCACTCCTCCGATTTGGACAGAGGAGCAGGAAGGACTTGGAGGTCGTGTCCTCACAAACGCTCCGGCTCCGTGTCTTTTCCCCGGGGAGGAGTGTCCCTGAGGAGCTGTCTGTTTAATTATAGACCCAAACTCCCCGTCTGCCTTTTACACTTCAGGAAACACTGTAATATGCAAACATTCGGGGTTCCTCGTTACAAAGAAGAATAGTCTATATATAATTTTTTTAGTATTCATCACAGTTAAGGTAACATTAGTGCAGAAAGTTGGACGTACACTTTGGAAACTGTATGAAGATGAAAGATGTCAGAATAATATTTCTGACATGGTTCATCCCGTCCCATTTGTTTTCTGTATGTAGTAATACTAGAGATGCATTGATCCGATACGTGGATCAGACATTGGTCTGATAGCGACTCAAAATAGCTGGATCGGGGATCGGTGGCATTGGGCCGATCTATGGAGCCGATCTGTTCAATTTCATTGAAGGTTTTTCTGTTTGCATATGCGCTCACGCACATGTCGTTATGCGTGGGTAGTGTTACTGCGGTAAAGCTGGTTTATTGTTCAACATTTGCGCTAATTCCTACATATTGATATGACAATGAGCAGAACAAGCCACGCAACACACTACAACCCCAAAAGCAAATCACACGATTATGTTTTATTAATTTCCTTAATAGCACCAGCTCTCGCTCACAATATCTGTGTCGCTGATGGTTTTACCGCTGCAGCATTAGGGAGCATCACAAAATTACAGAACTGTGCTTAGAGGACTAGTTTTTTTTAAATGTTATTTTAATAATAAATAATTTAGCATATACATTTGGGTGTGTAATTAGGGGTCCATGCAGTGAAACTCCGATTCTCAAAATTATCATACCATCTTACTCCATGGGTCAAGCCGAATCTTTATAGACCCCCTCCCATCCATTTCTGCCATATTGGATTTCTCGCTAATTTGCATAATATGCAAAACCATCTCTTGCGAACTAGTCCCTGGATTTTTATCCAATCTGCATGCAACTGGTATCATATGAATCCCAAGACACTCTTCGTTAATAGTTATCGAGCACATTTTTCATTTACGTCTTCATATGACTGTAATATGCAAATAAATGTGGTGGGCTTGGCATAGGACTGCAAAGCCACACACACCGAGTGTCATAGAAATCCGCCTCTGCGGGGGCGCTACAGCTTTGAAACTTGGCAGGTAGGTCTGGTACCCCACCCACTATTCAGGCAAAAAAAAGAATTGCACCACTCTGCCAGTTGGTGGTGCTATAATAAGCTATTTTGCATTTTGCCTAATAACTTTTGAACTGTAGCACCCTAGATAAAAGGATGAAACGTGTCATTTTTCAAAATCTGTACATTTCGATTCGTCAAAATCTGATAAGGCCGAAGACTGCATGGACCCCGCAATCACTGCTTGCAGCTATATTTATTACATTGTTTTAGTTAAGAAAGTATTTAAGTCAAGTATTTCCTTAACCATAACAATAATCCGAGTCTCCTCCTCACAGACAAATACACGACTTAAAAACTGATATCGGATCAGTACTTGGGATCGTAACTGAAAAAAGTTGGATCAGTGCATCCCTAAATAATACACAATATTAATGCTGATATGATGCTGATTTTAAGCATCTTTGTAACTTTTGAGTATGTTAAGAAGATGATTTTGGCTTTCTTAGCTGTAGATCTTTCAGAACCAAATAATTACCTGTATAATTTTACTTCCCAGTAAGGTAACAACCCCTCTTAAATTATGCCATATATGTATTTGCTAATGCTACTAATGCTAATTCATATTTAGAAAGTGATGTCCCATAAAAGCTTCTCATAATCAAACGTATGAAACCCGATCTTGGCACGTTAATGAACCCGTATAAGACCTCCTCATTTCAAGGTGTTTGACGACAGATGCCTTCTAGGAACTCTGTTTCCGTAAAGGAAGCCCGCATGTTGCTGCGAGCTCGAACTTTAACCGACTGGACTTCTTAGTACACCTGCGCTGTAGAGCGAAAGGGCAGGGCACAAAACAAATGAGGTCATGAAGGGAGTAAAGTGTGCTCCCGAGTTTCCGCTGGGGGGCTGGAGCTGCGCATTAAAGCCTTACGCAAACCGTTTAATCAAATCTCCGACGGTGACGTTGTGCCAGCGCTTCCTAAGCTCTGTTGTCTTTTCTCATCTTCTGTCTAAACGGCGCTATAAAGCCATAAATATCTCACTCTGGATGACTGCACAGCCATCGAGGTGTGAGGCCGCCTCCTATCAGTTCGAGGGCCAAAAGGAGGAGATTCTGGAAGTAAAGTTGCACATCATAATTTTAGAACTGAACACGTGCAACAGTTCTGATAGTTTGAGAACAGCAACAAAACACTAACCTTGGGTGCAGCTGGTAGTGTAACGCTTTGGGAGTTTGCTCCATGATCTGAAGGTCGCTGGCTCGAATCTCGGACTGGTAAAGCTACCACTGAGGTACTCATGAGCAAAGTACAGTCCCCAAGCACTGCTCCTCAGGCTCTGCCCATGTCGGCTGTCCACCGCTCCTTCATGGATGGATCGAATGCAGAGGTCACTTTTGGTTGTGATGCACTGTGTGGTGCTGTGGTGTGTTTTCAATGACAAATAATCACTCACTTATTTGTAAGTGATCCCGGACCTTTACCGGTCTGGGAGTCAAATCGACGGGCCGACTCCCTAAGCGTTCTGCTGATGTGTTGGTGCCAGTCCAGGGCTGGTCCCTGCCACGCACTTGTAGTCCAGGACAGGATAGGCTCAGGTCAGTGCGACCCTGATTGGGACTAAGCAGTTCAGATAATGAATGAATGAATGAATGTTGATAGATATTAACAGTTGACTTCGAATTCAGTTTGGTTGGAATGCAACGGTTGATTTCTATAATAAAAGCATCTGCAGAATGCTGTAAATGATAATGTAAAGCCAGCAAAAGTACATTGCAATCGATTAGAAGCGGACGTGCCAAACTTCTACAGAATTACTTATTACTTATTATAATCATTTCAATTGAATTGTTTAATAAATCAGGTAAACATATGGCTTTAAATGTCTTATCTACATCATTTATTGACTTGTTTTAAAAATGTAGGGAAAGGAGTGGTCTTAACAGAGCTTACAGGAAGTGACACCTTTCAAACAGGAAGTGCTGTTCTTATTTTGCCTGTTTGATTAAATGCCACATTAACCCAGAGAAAAGCAGTGGCTTGTGTTAGAGGATTGAAGAGGATGATGCTATTACTGTCCTTTTAAACTAAATGAACTGTGTTACACCAAAACCTTTCCTGCTGATGGATTATAGAGGATTGCTTTGGGGGAGGACTCAAGCGTTTAGCTACGTGAGTAATCTTAAACATCCACAATGAAGTGCGTTTACCTCCGAAAAACTTTACTCTCTTCACTGTCAAGATTAGAACTTGTTTAAAACCTGTTTTAACGAGGGACAATGCTCATTTTGGGGAAGACATAAGCCAAGCCATGCTACACCTTTTACATATGTTGTACATCGAATATTTCTCTTTATTCTTTATTTGAGAGGCATTTGTGCAGGAAACAGTGCTAATTTATTCTTGTAATGGTGTCCAGTAAGCATTAAACCTTGATACACGTCTAGCGTTGCTTAGGTTTTCTACTTTTGATTATTTTTCCATATTATGATACGCAGGCCCACGCTACACATTTTAGAAGTCAGTTTCTAATGGATTCCCACATAATTATACTAGCTAATGCTAACACAGCACTGCAGTTTCCTTTGAAACTTGCTACTGGATGTTTAGCAGTAAACAGTAGAAATAAGCTTTAGGAATCCATTCAAAATGAAGCTGGTGTTTATTAGAACAGTTATCCAGTTATTTCTACAGACAAGTTAATCTGAAGGCGTTGAAGGACACTCGAAAGAGGACAAACTGTTCATTTTGAATGACTTCTACGTTAAATGTGTGACCCATGACACATTTTGCAACCTTTGTACTAGAAAATTATTTCAGTTTTTTCCTTGTTTGTGTTTTGTGTATACTTCCTCTGTGTGGCTTTACACTCCGTATATCGGCTGAATAACCCTGTCAACCTTGACAGAAATGAAGGAGGCATGAATGAGGGGATAAAACATCCATTTGTGGCCAAATTGTTCAATAAAATGTGTTTCCTGTAAACGCAAAGCAACCGAAATGAACAGATGAACAACTCGCTCACTAACCAAATTGAAGCTATGACAGAAACATTTAAAACACTGCTTTGTCAAGCTGATCTAGCACCAAACCCCAACTTGAACTCTTAAACTGCCAGTGAATGTTTGTTTTGTTGATCAAAAATGTGAAGAAAAATATTTGTCAATGATCTTTTATTCTGTAATTTAAACGAGCTATTGACAAGTTAAAATAGATAGACCTTTAATAATAAAACCATGAGAAATGTACAGTAAATTTGTTTTTGTTAACTAGAAAAAGACATGACTAAAGTGTTAACTTGTGAACATTTGGACATTTAAAATGCATCTGTTTTGTATTTAGGTAACACAGCTGTGCGACTGGTCAGATTATTTGACGGATCTAAGCTTTGGACACCGGTGATTTTAAAAAACTAAAATTCATATAAAATATGAATAGTGAATGTCAACATGATCTTAATGCAGACAGTGCTGCTTGGGCAATAAGAGGGTTTTTTTTGTATTTATGTATATACATTAATAATTTTGCTGAACGCAACACGAGTTGCACTGTACTGTATTAATGTAAGATGGAGAGACCTTAGACTTTAAATTAAGCAGGAAGAACACACACCAACCTCATGGTACATTAGCTAACTGCAACATGAAGCCTGGCCCGGAAGCAGATAAGATTTGCTAGTCATTGTTACTAAGTGTCAACTTAAATGGCTTGAAAGCGTGAGAAAAACAAACAGAACTTGACTCAACTCTTAAGGTAAAAACTAAAGACTAAAGGTTGAGTAAAATGTCAGGATATTAAGGATAGAAATGACTAAAATGTGACTAAAACTGAAAAACGTTTAGATCTTAAGATTAAAACTAACTCTTAAGTAGCTGTTATCATTAACACTGCTGGGCACGTATTTAAAATGTTATTAACCGTTAAACAGTTACTGACCAGAATTGGTTGAAATCAGTCTTTTCCACTCTTCTATATGATTATGATCGTTATCATAGTAACTGTAAATGACAACAGGTGGTGTAGGTCAGGTTTGTGTTTTTTCCACTGGTCCAGGCGTTTACGTGGGTCAACACGGGCCATTCCGTCAGTGTTTACATCAACTAATCGTAGTTGTAGCGGAGGCCTGTGTGACCCACAGTGAAGTTTAGCCATAAACCTCACGTGCAATGATGTAGCACAGAGGAAGTGATTCATATCGAACCCATTAACTCTGTAGTCACAGTAAACAGGCGTGCCAGAATCCCCCTCTCATAAACGCACTGTTTATTTTGGTCATTCGTGATGTACAGTATAAATATTAACAAATTAGGGATGGACTTTTAGCATGAGTTCTGTTAACTAGCTCTTTTAGGAGATGATCACTGGGCTATGATGAGTAAATAAGATGTCACCACAATGTAACAATGTTTGTTTTATTTTTATTATGCAGAGACATTCTATGGGTTAGTACTGTGAGGAAAAATAAGGTTAGTGCCAGGTGGAAACACTTCTTTATCCATCTGAATATAGAATAAAATTATTTGATAACGAATAATGAATTTTCCAAATTTTAGTTTTTCTTATTTATTACTCTCTAATATTATAGAGTAGAATGTTAGAGATTATGGTTTTCATTTGAAGTAAGTACTTGTTTATTTACATGACTAATTGACAAATCACTTTAGTTACTATTTTTTCCCAACTTCAGATGTTGTTGTGACTGGACCTTTTCAGGCGCTGTAGAAGATCGATTCGTCAAAACGAACCCCAGCAAAAGTGTTGCTCCATGTCAGCGGTGCTAAAAGCTTCTCAGGTAGTTGGGATGAGTATTTGGCTTCGCGTCTCTGTTTCATCTGTAACAAACTGGTCCTATTTCGGGCGACTCGGTGCATGTGCGTTCGATGGTAAACTGCGATCTCATCGTCTCTTTAGTGACAAATCGAATAAGTCACTTTGACACAAACCACAAACAAAGAAGCAGCATATGGTTTTTCTTTCGTTGCACAGCAAACACAGAGTAGGTTTTATATCAACAGCCCGGATTAATATCGCTAGGTTTTGTAATCAAAGTGGAACATGCTCTTTGTATTAGAACTGTTATGATCTCATCTTGGACCGCATTACGTGTTGCTAACTTGCTTGGATTTAGGAGGCTAAAAATAGTTTCCCCCCATGATGAACCCCTCCATTTAATGCTGGTTGCCTTTACTGTCATTTGTCAAACTTATTTTGATGATGTTCCCTTCTCAGAGACGGTTGCTTGCTTGCTTGCTTCTTGCATGAACACGGGGCTGAAATGTTCACCACTGCAGCTCTAGATTTGCAGTGAAGTTGAAAACAATGTTGTGAAATAAATGCATTGATGTTTTTGTAGAGACATTTTTGCATGAAGCATCTAAGGTGTACTTCGGTAGAACATCTAAATCCAACAGTTAAGTAAATCTTGTGTGCTAGCTGAAATGAGCAGTACCCGGTGCAAGTTTGCATTAGTTAGCCTCCTACTGTAGTTAACCGATTTCCATTATACAATACCACCGTGTACTTCCAACAAATTTAGGATTAACAATATGCCATTTGCCTTTATTGTCCTTTTTAAAAACTATTTTTCCATAGAATAGAATGCTCTGAAAGGCAAAAACATGTTTGACACACGTATTTGGAAATAAATGTTGTCAGGCTTAAGAAAAGTGTCAGCTTTCATGATACATATGATCATCTTTTTTCTCTTTCGGCTTTTCCCTTCAGGGGTCGCCACAGCGAATAATCTGTCTCTATCTAGTCCTATCCTCTGCGTCCTCTACCCTCACACCAACTAACTTCATGTCCTCTTTCACCCCATCCATAAATCTCCTTTTTGGTTTTCCTCTCAGCCTCCTGCCTGGTGGCTCCAACCTCAGCATCCTTCTACCTATGTAATCATTGTCTCTCCTCTGGACGTGTCCAAACCATTTCAGTCTGGCCTCTCTGACTTTATCTCCAAAATATCCAACATGAGCTGTCCCTCTGATGAACTCATTCCTGATCCTATCCATCCTCGTCACTCCCAAAGAGAACCTCAACATCTTGAGCTCTGCAACCTCCAGTTCTGCCTCCTGTCTTTTCCTCTACATGTGTATATATATATATATATATATACTTTGTGTGTGTGTGTGTGTGTGTATATGTATAGATAGATAGATAGATAGATAGATAGACTGATCTAATGCATTTATTAAAACTAATGTAAAAAAGACACAGAAGGTTCATGTGTTACAGTTTTACAAAGCCTACAAAGCAAAATTTTGCTAACACATAAAACACGTATTTGGTAAAGAAAATTAAAATTAATGTTCTTATCATACTCCATATATATTTATCAACCGAGAAGGTGCACTACTGTGACTCCACTGCCGTCTCTTCTCTCTGTACTGTTGGTTCTTGACTTTCTGCTTCATTTAATGTCCTGCCCACAACACTCTGTGATTGTCTATATATCACACTAGATCTAGGTTAAGGGGAGAGCACGCTGAGCTTTCTTCACCACAACCTGCTGCTGCTTAATTTGGAATACTAAAAGTTTCCAATTTAAGTTTTATAATATTATTTAATAAATATTTAATGTTATTTTAAGTGAAATGATAAAGTTGTGGGTTATTTGTTCTTTGTTCTTTGCTCTTTTAAAACTGGAGTCTCTCTGTATACTTCTACAGTATATAGCAAAGAAGACAATAAAGTTTACTTTGACTTGAAAGTTTTGTAATTCAAAATTTTGATTTTTTTTTTTTTGCAGATCGGTTTCAGATATCGATTATCGGCCCCGTTAGCTAGCAAGAATCAGTATCGGTATCAGCCCTGAAAAACCAATATCGGTCGACCTCTGATATAGACTTTGTATATATATATAT
>JAVGVS010001984.1:0-13714 GCA_032718565.1 Distichodus sexfasciatus
GCTCTTATCATACTTTTCTATGCGGTAGTATGCATCTCAGGAAATAGCCGGGGTTGTAGCTTAACGGCTCTCTATGCACTAGGTAGTGCACATGTAGTGTCGCACGCGGCCTATTTGACTTGATACACCACACCTCCAGCGTCATGACTTTCCAGCGGCAATGTTTTAAGCCAGACAACAACAGCAGAACTGTCCGAACTTGGTTTTGTAGTTACGGTCTACAGGCGTGACGTAAACCTGCTGATTACTGATAAACTTTCACCGAAATCCACAGATTTGAAAGTAGCGAGTAACGAGAACGTGGGCAAAAATGTAGTGACGTGAAAGTTTCCAAAAAACGACACAAGTGAAGTACGGATACTCAAAAAGTGTAGTTAAGCACAGTAAATGTAGTAACCACCTCTGCCTGTAAGCCATCCTTTTCAACACTGGCTATTTACTGACCACACTACCCCGTTGGCCTGATAGTGGAGACACTACATTTATTCGCCAGACACCACCCAGCTCTGTAAAACCTCTAAATTACAGATACGATCTTTAGACATGACTCATAACAACATGTCAGATTCTTGCTCCCCTTTTCGCCAGTTTCTGAGCCGAGCAGACCTGCTATCATTTAGGTCAGGGGTGGGGAACCTCCGGCCCCCGGGCCACATACCATTTGATCCGGCCCAACAGTCAATTAAGTAATTAATTAATTGAAAAAATCCAGCAGACCGGTATTCGGGGGAAAAAAATGTCTATATATACTGTAGATACGGCAGGTCTGTATTTTCCTGAAATAAAATAATATAAAATAAAATAAAAGTAACGAGGGGTTTCTGGGTAATACATTCCGGCATATGCCAGTTTCGGTCATGGTAAGAGTGAACGCTACAGAGTAAACATTCGTCGCTATGGCTGAGACACCATGGCGTCAGTCAAAAAAAAGGAAAGTTGATGCCGAATGTGGCGTTTTTAATGAGAAATGGACAAACGATGACTTTTTTGTTGAATTTAAAGGCAAGCCGGTCTGCCTAGCTTGCGGAGATGCGCTCGCAGTGATGAAAAAGGCCAGTGTTGAGCGGCATTACAGCTCGAAACACGCAAAACTGGATGACTTGAAAGGACAAATGCGCTCGGATAAAGTAAACTCTCTCCGGTGGAGTTCGGATGCCCAACAAGCTGCGTTCACAAAGCTGCGTTCTGACAGAGACGACGTCATGCAGACGTTTTGTGGCTTGTGAACTAATTGCTAAAAAGCTGAAACCTCATTCAGAAGGTAGCACCGGACAAAGTAAAAATGTGACTCTGCACGGCAAAACCAGTCGCTTGTCGCAACGGAGGTTTCTGAGAAAAGCCAGCGTTCTGAAACAGTGGAAGGTCTATACTGTACTGTTGTTAATAAATTTGGCTGAAAAACTTACCCACTCCATCTTAAAAACGTGACTTTCTTGAGGCGAGGAATTCAATTCCAGCAGAATGTTAAAAGTTTCTGTGTTGACCGCTCTACTTCAATATTTACGGTAAATCCACTGGTTGACTAGCGTGAAGATATTTCTCCTGAATCCATCTTCGTCTCCCGAGTTCAGTTAACCTAACGCAGGTAGGCTATCCGTGTGGCCGTGAACGCAGCGTAGGCTACCGTAAATGCCAACGTAGCCGCGACCGCACCAAGCGTCTGTGAGCGCTACGTCGATAGTCAACTTCAACGGCAGATTTCTCAGTTTCTCACTTTGAATGTTGATATCTCAGTCATACGTCGTCCGATTCAAGCTTGATTTATGCCCTTTCACGAAAACACAATAACTCAATTTTGAAAATGTGCGACTGGTTTTGCCGTGGAGGGTCACAGTTGTCTCGAAGAACCGTCACAGACCGTATTACTGATATGGCACAAGATATTGAAAACACGCTGAAAGGCAGCGCAAGAGATTTTCTTTTTTTTTCTTTTTCTCTCTAGCCTGTAGTTCCCGGGATAGGCCTCGGTCTCCTGCAGCTCTTCCAGCCCTCACATTAGAGAGGTTTGGTCAGTAATTTAATATGGCCCTTGGAGGATGTTATAAAAATAAAATGGCCCTTGATAGGAAAAAGGTTCCCCACCCCTGATTTAGGTGGTGGGTCACTGTTGCGATACGATTTCAACTCGATTAAATCCAGGAGACTGCGATGATGGATATGGAATGCAGATTTCACACACTTTCAAATCATATGACAAAAAGTAACTAAAATAGCTTTTAATTCCTGAGCTCAACCAGACTTCAATGAAAACTAAACCTTCAGTTCGATATGAAGTGACATTGCAGTTCTGCAGGAACCACGTCTTATTGACCTTTTCATTTCGAATCAATGCTATGGCCTCGCGGATCACTCTGAGTGACCGTATCGACGCATCCTTACGCATCTAGTAAGCCGGGGGGCGTTCTTGAGCTTGAATAAATACACAGCAAAGAACGTTTATTCCGACGAAAACCTCGACCAAGAGGTTTAAAAACACACGGCAAGACGAATTTCTCTCTCATGCTCCATACCTGAGCGTCCCTGAAGTACATCTCGTACTGCTGGAGCATCTGGCGGCTCAGCACGCTGCCGTGGTAGACGATCACGTTGAGGTGCGTCCACGTGCGGAACTCCCGCTCCCAGTTGGCGATGGTGGAGAGCGGCGCGATGATCAGGAAGGGCCCCTTTATCCCCGTCCGGTGGATCTCCTCCAGGAACGTAATGGACTGGATGGTTTTGCCCAAACCCATCTCGTCTGCCAATATACAGTTACGCCTGGAGAGAGACAGAGACAGAGTGCCATTCTATTACAACATTCAGAAGGAACACGAGGGACGGGACGCACAAACTCGCTAACGATACGCTAAAACGGTGGTCCGCAAAGGGGGGCATATGACCAAATATGGACCAAACTTCCACTGCTACTTCCATCTCAAATGTTTATCGGGGCAGCTGGCAGCGTAACGGTTAGGACGTTCGCACCGCAAGGACCGTAAGGTCGCCAGGTCGAATCGAGGTACTCGTGAGCAAGGTAACGTGTCCAACGTCCATGTCAGCTGCCCACAGCTACACTGGGTCAAAGGCAGAGGTCACATTTCCTTGTGGTGTGTTCACAATGACAATCACTCTCTTTCACTTTATCTGACTGACGTCTGGCTTATAACAGGAGAAAAAGCCTCGTTTTGGGATACGGACATGGCAGCTCGACCGATATTAGTTTCAGGGCCGATATCGATACCGATTACTGCTAGTTTACGGGGATGATGACCGATATTTGGAACCAATATGCGAAAAGATAATCTGTCAAAATTCGGAATTTTACAAACACCAAGTTCAGCCAAAACTCTCCCCTTCTTCTTCTCGGAGAGTCACGATGCGCTCGTGTGTGAGTAGTAGCCAACGCTGATTGGCTACTACTGGTGTGACATCTAGCCAATCAGAGACTGTTGTGGGCGGGACATTAAGGCCTCGTCCACGCGTTTTTGCTGCGTTTCGTAGCTGCGTTCGACTGGCGTTTCACTGGTGTTCGCAATAGCGGCATTATTCCTCGCGGTCGTCGGGATTTCGACGCCAAGAAAACGTTGCATGCAGCGTTTCTTTGACGCCACCCGAACGCGCAGCCGGCCGAACGCCGGGGCCGAACGCCCTTGTTGGACGCTTTGATTTGCTCCAATGAGCAGAAAAACGGTCGCCGTTCGGTCGGCGCTCACCTGGCGCCACCAACGCCAGAAAAACGCCTGGTTCAGACGTCCGTGTGAACGAGGCCTAAATGAAGCAGCGAGAGAAGCGACGTCAGTGGAATCTTGTAGCTGCTTAATGGTCAAAATTAAACACCGATACTGATGATCGGCAACGTGCCTCGTATCGGCCCCTAAAAAAAATCGGTCGACCCTTACTCGAAAATATTCTCATCTACAAAAAGGAGGGTACTACCAAAACGTTTGGGAAGCACTGTAGTGAACAGCCACACAGAGCAAAAAAACTACAACGAAACGGCCACCCTCGTCGGGTCTAACGTAAAGCTTGACCCCGGTCACATGGGCCAAACGGTCGAGCTTTCCCACTATTGGGTACAGGATTACCGAACTGGCACCGAAACCGTTGGGCTTTTTAAGAAAACCAAGACTCAGCAGCTTTACAAATGTTGTCTGTGGGCAAAGAAGAGACTGTGAGATGATTTTGTGTGTGTGTGTGGCGGCCATGTGGGCTCAGACATGCCGTCAGCTGCACGCCCCACTGGCTCCTCTTCTGCACTACTTAACAATCTGGCGCCCGAATCCACAGCTATGCGTAGTGTGAAAAAAAAAAATCCTCTCCCTCCCCCTTCCTCCCTCATTCCCTCCCAGACGTCCGACACTCATATTTCATCTCTCCTCTCTCTAGGTGTGTGAAGGTATGTGCGATGTGTAAGAAGAAAACCACACACCACACAGCAACGCACATTTGCAAAATGACATCTCCAGTTCTCGCGAGTCAGCATCAAAGTTTTGCGCGCATCATAAATTACAGGGCTGTGTGATATGACAAACTATATCGGACGACAAATTCAAACGTCTGTCGTTTCCTAGGATGCTTGTTTATTCTTGCCGTCGCAAAATACGCGGTTTACGCTAATGTTTCTTCAGGGCTTGGATGAGGGTCTAAAGTAGTCGCCACGGCGCCGCGCGGACGCAGGCGCAGAGTTTGTTTGTGCCTTAATTCGGAGCGCGCGGTGGAACCTTCGCAAGCGAAATGTTGTCCCTGCGTGCGCTCAACTGCCTACATGCGAACTTTCATCTGCGCGCCCTCTCGCTCAGATGTATGGAACGCCGAAGGTGCCACAATTCGCCTGAAAGGGACTTTACTAGAGTAAAACGTGCCGCGGCATTTGAGCGCAAGTCACCAGAACGCTGCAAAAGCGGCATTTTCGAGAGCGTGAAAATCGGCAGTGTAGTAGAACACAAAATACAGTTTTTAACAAATAAAACGACATAAAAATGGGTGTTTTACTGTCAAATGCGTAAAAATAAAGACAAATTATGGCACCTTCGGCTCTCCACATGTACACGCAGTTTTGGGCGTGGACGCAGCCAGAGTTGAGCTCGCACAGACACAAGATTTTGCCTGCAAAAGTTCACTGAATTTACAGGGAATGTACTATATTGTACCACCGATCACCGATCAATATCGATTCTCGTTTGAAAAATACGATATCGATTCAAAAATTCGCGGATCGATCTTTTTCTGCGGTTATGCACTACTTCTCGCAACCGCACAAGGAGAGCTGTAAAAACGTGAGACCGGAGAAACCGAAACCAAGTACAGCCATGGCTGAAGCTGCTCCGCTCAAATCACCGTCTGGCCTAAAAGCCGATGTTTGGCAACACTTTGGTTTTAAAACAAGTTATTTTATAACCAAGCAAAACTAGTATTGACGCAAGGAAATCTCTAAATAAATCGATATCGAATCAAATCAAATCGAGAACTGAAACGGATCATGACCTTGTGAATCGGAATCGAATCGATTCAGGAAATCAGCAACGATACCCAGCCCTAATACCCAAAACATCACACAAATAAAAACATCACAAAAATAAAGATTTTTCTTAATTTTGAAGACCTTTTCTTTCATATAAAACCAAAAAAGAAAAATCGATTTTTTTGACGTTTTCAACATAATCGGCCCGTATCTAAAGAAATAGAACGCCGACTTCTAACTCACATGCACTATAGGTTAACTGGCGACTCTAAATTGGCCCTGTAATGTGCGCATGTGAGTGTGATTGTGTGAGTGTGTGCCCTGCGGCGTGTTGGCGCCTGCCCAGGGTTGGTCCCCGCCTTGCGCCCGTAAGTTCCCGGGATAGGCTCAGGTCCCCCCGCGAGCCCAGGTGGGATAAAAGCGGTTCGGAAAACAAATATATATATATATATTTATAGTTTTCGGGAAATGAGATTTTGGTCACAACGTGTAGCTTCAGACTTTCTTCAACATCTAAAAATACCTAGAAATTTGTCTTTTGACTACAGCAAATTGCTCCTGTAAAATCAGTTTTACATCTCCATAAAATAGCAGGAATACGGAATGTTAAGCAGAACTTCGGAATCCATCTGGATATAGGGTAAAGTGATTTGATAAAAAATGCATCTATTTTTTTAATCTTACACTATAGAATGTAAAAAGGTTTCTCCAATTAATAGTTTTTCTCATTTTGGGCAACACCTCATTTCGGGCTCATTTTTGACATGACGGCGTTCCACACGAGTGTCGTTTGACGTGATGGCGTTCCACACGATAACGCGATGAACTGGCGTCTCGGAATAAACAATGAAAACATCGAGTAAACAGCTGTATTGTGAGGGGAACGCTGATTGTTGGTTATTTATCAGCTAAAACAGAAGTTTTGTCTGTAATAAAGGGGAAGATTCGACGGAACTGGAACGCTTCAGTGAATGTCGGACTTCCCTGTGAGAGACGCGCGCTAACAAACACAGCGAGGAACTAGCAGGAATTAGCGCGAACGCTGAACTAATAGAGTGTGCGCAAACACAAACGTAGAAAACCTGCAATACACATATCGGCTCCATAGATCGACCCGATGCCGCCGATACCAGATCCAGATGTTTGAGTCATTATCGGACCGATATCGGATCTACGTATCGGATCGGTGCGTCCCTCATTTTGACCCAAAAATATTTTGGATAACAGAAAAGGGCTTCAATTCTTAGACTATATTCACACAAATAGTTTTTGATAAGCGGGTGAGAGAAAAAAAAAACATTTACAACTTTATTACTGCATTTTTTTTCTTCAGGGGAGTCTAATTCTGCATTATGGCTCTGGAACAGCAGCCGTTGCTTCTAACAGGAAACGGTCAGCATCTTACGTCGAAGAAAGCGGTTTCCGTTGCACAAAGTTCTGGCTGTAGTTTTGTAACACATTCACCACAACCTGCAAGTAGCAAACACTGGCAAACGAAAGGTAAATGACACCAGAAACCCGATTTTCTTCACTCTTCCTGCTAGTGTTGCTTTAATGCTTTAATCACAAGTCATTTATCTTCAAAAGACGTCTTGTAGCGTCCCTGTGTGGTCAAGAGTTGTAACATGGCTGCAGTGATTAACTGGGCAGTAACTCTAAAAGAAACTAGGATTCCTGCCAACTCCCTTTCAATGTCATTTGATTAATTTTTTTTCCAGCCAAAGCACATTTTTAACCCTATTTGGGGTTTGGCGGCTGTTAATTTTGGACCTCGTTAGCCGGGTTTCGCAAAGGCCAAATATGACCGCGCCAAGCCAAAATAACTACCCTTCAGTTACAGAGTAATTACCAAAGATCCGAGTATTAGCAGGGTTAAAAACTGCGCTCGTTTACGCCATCTCTATTAGAACCGAGGCAACAAGCGGACCGAGCGAGGAGAACTGGCAACCAGGCCTCACAACAAACAAACGGAATTAGAGACATCTGTGTGCGTGCGCGTGAAAGGGTGTGAGCGTTAAAGATGTAACCGATCCGATATGTGGACGGGTATCGGTCCGATAACGGCTCAAACGGGTGGATCGGGTATCGGTGGCACTGGGCCGTTCTATGGAGCCGATCTGTAAATGCGTGCACGCTCAATTCGTTATGCACAGGAAGTGGCGCTGCGGTAAAGTAGAGCTGAAACGACTGTTCCAACAACTCCAATAATTCTATTACAAAAAATGGTCGAGGAAATTTTTCTAGAATCGAAGCTTGGTTTAATTCATTTTTACTTCACACGGACGCTTAATGGTGACACACAACGTTTTCAGTGGCGCGATCAAGACGAGACCCGATCCCTCTGTATGTGAACATATTTGTGAGATGTTCCTGCACTAACACAGAAATAAACGCGTAAATGACATTTTTCGCGATGTAAACACGCGTGCTGCGTTAATGACCGCGCGGGCATGAGCGCCGTTACTCGCTAAAACGCTCCAGTTCGGTTAAAACGTCGCCTTTATTACAGACACAAGCCATATTTTAGCTGATAAATAACCACAACCACCAGCGTTCTACTCACAATTCTGCCGTTTATTTAGACTTTCCATCGTTTATTCTGGAACGCGCACCCAGCGCATCATTGTGACGCGGCTCCGGGGCGCGCGCAGAGGATTGTGGGAAATGTAGTTCTCTGCAAAAGCAGCTGATTTTATAGGCCAAACTGGTTCAAAATGACAAACTTCAGTATTTCTTCATTTTCAATTGATCAATTTTTTTTCAATTTTATAATGTTAGAGTGTAATCAGTAAGAAAGAAGAAACATTTATATGTCTGAACGAACAATTTTTGAGAACAAATAATTTAGCATATATGTGTGTAATTATTACATTGTTTTAGTAGGAAAACAGTATTTAAATCAAGCATTTCCTTAAGCATAACAATAATCTCAGTCATGTATTCAGACGTTTTTAAAGCATTATTTTATGTTTAAAAAAAGACTGTGACTGTATCAGATTTGTATCGGTATCGGCAGATACCCAAATTTACAATATCGGTATCGGACATAAAAAAGAGGTATCGTCCCATCTCTAGTGAGCGTGTTTGTGCTTGGTAGAGAAAGATCCTGACCTGTTGTACCAGTTGAAGAGCAGCCAGTTGAGCCCCTCTAGCTGGTAATCCCTGAGACTGTTACGGTTACGGTACTCCCTCGACTGCTCGCGCTTCTTCCAGTGACTCGCCGGGGGACGCTCCTGAAAGAGGCGGAGCAACAGAGAGACATCAGCATTCGCGCTATAAAAGCGGCGAGAAACAAAGCAGCAGAAAGCTGTTGGCTAATTACCACCACAAATAAGATCCGCATCAAATTAGGAAAGTGAAGGAAGCGGAAGAGAAGAGAGAGAATCTCGGAGGGTAAAGTGTTCTCACCGTTCTCCTGGAGTCTGCTCTGGCTGCCTGCAGCTGTTCAAACTCCTCGATTTTACTCTGATCCACGTCCTCCTTGAGCTCCCACGTGCTGTCCTCGTACGGCAGCGAGCACCACTTCACCAGGTAATACACCACCGGCTGCAAACACACATTCGCACCTGATAAATATGCGCATGCCCACTGTGGGAAACATTTTACTGTCCCTTTTAGATCCAGTTTCTCAAAAGTGATGGTCATTTCCATTTCTCCTTCTTCTTCTGGCCCGTTATCCCACAATATGTGCATTTACACTAACTCACAGTGCCTGTAGTAGAAACGTCTGGTTTAGAAAACAACTTTTTTTCCCGTTTCCATTCATGTATAACTATGTGACAAATAATCTTGACTCATAATCACACACACACGCACACACACGCACACGCACACGCGCACGCGCACACACGCACACACACACGCACACACGCACACACGCACACGCACACGCACACGCACACGCACACACACACATTATATAATACACAGTTTAACATACTCTGAAAGCACAGTAATAGCTAAACTGTGCAAAGCTAAACTTTGCACAAAAAACTGTGCAAAGACCACAACTGAGAAATAACAGATTTAAGAAAGAAAGAAACAGAAGAAAGAAAGAAGGCAGGAGAGAAGGAAAGAAGGTAAAAAGAAAAAGGAAGGGAAGGAATGGAAAGAAAGACAGAACGCAAGAAAAAAAGAAAGAAGGAAGGAAAGAAGGAAAGAAAGAAGGGACGGAAGGAAAGAAGGGATGAAAGGAATGGAAAAACGGAAAAAAAGAAAGAGGGAAGGAAAGAAGGAGTGGATGGAAGGGAGGGAAGGAAAGAAGGAATGGATGGAAAGAAGGAAAGAGGAAAGAAGGCATGCATGGAAGTAAAGAAAGAAAAAAAGAAAGAGGAAAGGAAAGAAGGAATGGACGGAAGTATGGAAGGATAGGATGGAAAGAAAGAAAGAAAAAGGAAAGGAAAGAAGGAACTGATGGAAAGAAAGAGGAAATGCATGTAAATAAATAAATAAATAAATAGGAAAGGAAAGAAGGAATGGATGGAAGTAAGGAAGGAAAGAAAGAAAGAAAGAAAGAAAGAGAAAAGGAAAGAAGGAATGGATAGAAGTAAGGGAGGAAAGAAAGAAAGAAAGAAAGAAAGAAAGAAAGAAAGAGGAAAGGAAAGAAGGAATGGATGGAAGTAAGGAAGGAAAGGGTGGAAAGAAAGAGAGAGAGAAGGAGAAAAGAAGGAGGAAAGGAAAGAAGGAAAGGATGGAAAGAAAAAGAAAGAAAGAAAGAAAGAAAGAAGGAAATGTAGAAGAAAGAAATGAAGAAGGAAGGAAAGGAGGAAAGAGAAAGAAAGAAAGAAAGAAAGAGAGAAGGAGGAAAGACGGAAAGAAGGAGGAAAAGAAAAGAAGGAAAGGATGGAAAGAAAGAAAGAAAGAAAGAAAGAGGAAAGAAGGAATGCATGGAAGTAAGGAAGGAAAGAAAGAAAGAAAGAAAGAAAGACAGAGAGAAGGAGGAAAGACGGAAAGAAGGAGGAAAAGAAATGAAGGAAAGAATGGAAAGAAAGAAAGAAAGAAAGAAGGAAAGAAAGAGGAAAGAAGGAAGGATGGAAGGAAGGAAAGAAGGGTAGTCAGGGCCAGAAAAGCTCTCTCTCTCACACACTCCATTTCATTACCTCTCCAGTGTCCTTGTCCTCACAGTAGGAAACCTCCAGCACTCTGTCCACTTCCACATAGTCCGGATTAAACGGATCCTCCTCCATCTGCACCAAACGCACACACACGCGCGCACACACACACATGCACACACACGCACGCACACACACATCAAAGTTTAGTTACACACCTTGAAAACACACACACCTCTAACACACACCATCAGACTATGAAGAGTTACTCTCAACACACCAGCATAACGATTACAACAATGAAGTAACACACACGCACGCACACACACACACACGCATACGCACACACACGCACGCGCACACACACGCACACACATCAAAGTTTAGTTACACACCTTGAAAACACACACACCTCTAACACACACCATCAGACTATGAAGAGTTTCTCTCAACACACCAGCATAACGATTACAACAATGAAGTAACACACACGCACACACACACAGGTCTTACATCGGCGAAGAAGTGCGCTCTCTGGGCCTGTTTAATCTTGAAGCGTTTGATTTTCTGCTGGATCCTCTTGTCTTTCTCCAGCTGCTGCTCTGTAGCCCACTCACAATGCAGATAAGAGCTAAACACACACACACACACACACGCACGCACGCGCACACAGAGTTATAAAATGATTAGCATCCTCATGCGTAAACACACCCACTCCCAGTCAGCACTGTTCTAATCTCGACGTCTTCACCAGGCTTTAAGAGCTCTCTCTCCGCTCTGCCTCACTCGCGCAGCCCACGCAGCGTCGGCTTCACAGGTGCGTTCCACCCTAAGAGGCTAACGCTGGCGTCTTTAAGGTGAGGCGTCCCTCCAAACCTCCAGAGCAGCCTCCCGGCGTTAACGATAAGTGAGGACGCCTTTAGGAGGCAAAAGCCGCTTTAACAGTCGTTAGCGTGTGATGCTAACAATCCCACGCCCCCCAGAAGGCCAGATGTGAATTTTTGCGGGTGTGTTCTATTCATCTCTGACTTAAAAAAAAAGGAAACGTTTGTCTCATGAATTTGTGATCGTCGGTAAAATAAAGGTCAAAAGCCCACCGTCTTAACACTCCGCCACCATCTACGGCAGCGCTTCCCAATCCCGGTCCTCGCGGCCCACCGCTCTGCACGGATTCGACTTTCCCGACCCACGGCACAGCTGATGCTACGGATTAGCTAATTAGCAATGCAGGGCCGGCGTGCGACAGCGCGGGAAATACCGAAAATGTGCCGAGCGCTGGGCTGCGAGGACGGGGGTGGGGGACACGCTGCTCTATGGTAATACTTCTGTCCAACAGAGGGCTGTACAAGAGCGGCATCTTCTAACGAACATCATCCCTCGCTTGACCAATGCTGACCACGTCTTTTTCATTGTCAAATTCGAAATCCGGCGCGTGATTTTACGGGTTTGAAAGCCACAGAGGATGATTTCATTAGAGGTAATAAATAAATAAATAAATAAATAAAGATCAGAGCTCTTACTAGTTTTTGTACTTGACAAAGAACTGCTCCACTTCCTCCGCGACCCCCGGCGACACCTGCATGACGAGAACGGGATTTGGTTATTCACACAGACACGGCTTCTCTAGCCAAAAAACATCAGCGTGGCTACGTTCTGATGACCGCACACTCCGGTAACTTAAGCCTGGAATATACTTGCTGCTAACTACGTACTACGTAGTTTAAAGAAATGGCCGAGAGACGGCTCGTATCTCGAAAAGTTGGGACCCTCGTAAGTCAAGGCACCACTGTACTGTATATGGATGTAGATCGATGTATCGTTACACCCCTAAAATTAGGTGAAAAAGTCTTGATGTGAAATTACCTCATTCTTCACCACACGAGAGGCCAAGATCTTATCCACCACAGCGCCTTCTTCCTCACTGGGGTTCTCCTAGGACACAGCACCAACACACTTACTCAAAAGCCTAACACACTCACCCCCTAACCAAAATCGGCGATTAGTTTTCGGGGTGAACCTTCAGAACGTGTAAAAATGATTATTTTTTAAAAGTATTTACAGTACAAACCTTGTCCGTGAACAACGAGGGCAAAAAGCAATCAAGAAAAACGTCAAGCGAAATAATCGATCATTTACTGCAATTCAAGGTCGAGCGTTTAATTAATCGTGATAATGATTTGGGGTCACATCGTCCTGCCCCTAATTTAAGGCACTTTACGGCAGAATTCTGTGGTCTTAATGAGTTTTAATGTATGAGCGAGAGAATGTGAAGTTTTATTTTCATTTTTGTCGTTTGCTTCTTTGTTACTTTTCACATGCAGACTTTACACAAAGCGCCGAGAAGACGTAGGAAGGCGAGCGTGAACGTGTGTTTGTGTGCATGGGTCACGCGTCCTCACCACGAACAGCTGCACCGCCGGCTCTTTGTGCGCGTTGCTGCTGATCTTCTTGGCCTTAACGATGACCTTCATCTCTTCGTCGGACACGCGAGCATCCTGCTCCTCGGCGTACCTCTTCCTCTTCACCTGCCTGTTGGAGCGCCGCTTCTGCACAGACGTGTAGCTGCTCAGCATTTCGGAGGCACGCGCCACACTCAGTCTGACTCTCTCTTAGTGTAATGAGGTGTCGCTTGGTCTATTGTTAATATGACACGAGAGGCGACAACAAGAGCCAGCACAGAATGTGGAAGAACAGCGCTGTTTACAGATCTGGCAAACGGCTGACTGGACCTCTCTTGACCAGACCTTACGCTATTTATTGTTTGGTTTTCATTTGATCCTTTCATTACGTAAAGTATTAACTTTTAATGTTAATTAATAATTTAGCAAAAAGGAACTAGACCGTGTGCGACCCAGAGAGGGGCAGTTATATCCACATCCAAACCAGCATGGGTGAGAGAGAGCGAGAGAGAGAGAAAGTGTGTGTGTGTGTGTGTGAGGACATTTTTGGGAAGTGAGGACTTTTTTAGTGGTCCTCACTTCTTTAAACTGCTTTTACAAAAAAAAATACAAGTTTATTTGCAAAACTAAAAGTGTAGAAAGATTAGCCTTTGGTTGCTGAGGTTGTGGTTAGGGTTATGTTTAGGGTTAGGTGTAGTATTATTTAGATACTGTAATATAGAAGTCAGTGGAGGTCCTCACTACTACATAAGTACAAGGTTTTTTTGTGTGTGTGTGTGAGAGAGAGAGAGAGAGAGAGAGAGAGTGTGTGTGTGTGTATGTGTGTG
>JAVGVS010001985.1:0-13699 GCA_032718565.1 Distichodus sexfasciatus
AAATCCACTGGTTGACTAGCGTGAAGATATTTCTCCGGAATCCATCTCCGTCTCCCGAGTTCAGTTAACCTAACGCAGGTAGGCTATCCGTGTGGCTGTGAATGCAGCGTAGGCTACCGTAAATGCAAACGTAGCCGCGACCGCACCAAGCGTCTGTGAGTGCTACGGCGATAGTCAACTTCGACGGCAGATTTCTCCGTTTCTCACTTGGCGTGACAGGAGAAACCCGACTCCTTTCAATGTTGATATCTCAGTCATATGTCGTCCCATTCATTCCATATAGGTATCGTTTTGAAGCTTGATTTATGCCCTTTCATCAAAACATAATAACTCAATTTTGAAAATTTGCGACAAGCAACTGGTTTTGCTGTGGAGGGTCACATTTATATTTGCTGAATCGGAGAGCAGAGAAACGTGTGGTCAGTAAGTGTTCTTTATATGTTCTGGTGCATACAAAGTTAATCCCACAAAAGAGGGAAAAAGTAAAAGATCAGTGTGAGAAAACAGTGCTAAAATTCAGCCTTGTGTTCATCAGGCATTAAGGGATTAAGCCTAGTCCCTAGACTAGTTTAGGGTCTGAATGGTAAATCTCCAGGGTTTAACATTTACTCACATCAATTCTATTAAAAGTTACAGGACTGAAACAAATGGTCAAAACCTGATCTTAAAGATCCTGAATAAATATATCACGCAGTCTCGTCTTCCACAAGCCAAAAGCCACGTACTGTTGCTCTCCGTCACTGCCCATATTACAAAGTCTGCTACGATACGATTTCCTTTCAATTCAGCGATATGAGACAATATAAATAGCCCAGATATAGAATTTTTTCATATTATAACTGTTCTAACCTCTTGCACATCCAGTGTAGAAGTCAATTTCCATCTTTGTGGGTAATACTGCATCCAAACTGTCTCCCTATCCACTTCTATCTCTATCTCTATTTCTAGTTCTAGTTTAAAGTTATATTTAATATTCCATGTCTAGTTTAAAATGTATATTTTGTACTTAATTTATTTATTGTTTATTCCATTTGCCTTATTTGTTCTTTGTTCCCTTTTTCCTACTGCACTGTAAAAACTGAAGCCACGTCGTCTCGTCTCTCTGTATATCTGTACAGTATATAGCAGAGATGACAATAAAGTTTACTTTGAATATCATTGGACATTTTTACTCTTGAGGTCAATCAGACATTTAAATAAAGTTTTTCATGTATGTTTTCTTAAATTTTAGACATTTAATTAGTGTAAAATTATTTTTGTATATTTAAAGGAAACCCAGTAATCCAGTGTTTTGCACAAACACATACAATAAAACGTGTGTAAGAGCACTGTCCAGCAGTTACAGATTCAGTTATTACCTATGAACCAATCAACAATAAGAAAACATTGGTGAATGTCAGAATCTTGGTGAAACCTGCGTAAGTGACTTTTAAGAAGAACGTTCATGTTAAGAACAGCTGGTGAACGAGGCACAATCTTCTCTTTCAATCAAAACTGATCTCCTGTTCAATATAAAGTGACGTTTGATCAGTGTTTTTATTTTGGATCGAGGCTCATTGAAGTTGCGATGCAGATCGATGTATCGGTACTCCCCCGTCTACAGCAAGCGTCAGAAATAAAGCACTTATTAAGACAATGACATCAGAAAAGAGCCAAGGAGGGAGAGCGAGACATGAGGGAGGATTACTGAACGCCTCAGAGGAGCATTACAGCGCTAATAAAGCTAATTTGGAGGATCGCATGGTGGACAGTGTGCGGCGTGTGCGTAATGACACTAACGTAATCGGAGGCTCATTTCACAGCAGTGATTAGCTGCAGAGCGAGAGGAATGAGAGATTAGACAGACTCAGTGTGGACTTAGCTCACAATTAACCTACTTTAGCTCAGTTCTCTGGGTTTTCTTGCTGATCAATTTTTGTAAGAGATTTTACTCATTCAAATGAATAGAGTTGAGGGAACTAGTATCAAACATTTTTGGTCCACGAGGTATAATTTACTGTTATGTAACATTCCAAGAGTTTAGAAGAAGAAATCTGCTCCCAGATGGTCCACAGATTTTCCATCATGACTGGTCTCAGGTAGATGTTCATCACCCGGTATGATGGACGCTCTAGAGGACCGGTATTGCCCACCTCCAGTTTAGAACATTGTGGGTGTTTAAGATAAAGACAATAAGTATAAATCTTGGTAAATGTTTGGGATGGTAGTGGCCTAGTGCTAGTACACTCATCTATAGATGGTGAGGGTGTAGGTTCAAATGCAACTCTGTCCTGGTGTCAAAACTACCGCCATCATGCTGCTGACAGAAACGCACTCAGATGCACAAAGCATGAGTAAGTTTTAGACTCTTTTAGACAAACCTCAATCAGTAGTTCACTCATTCTAACTAGCTAACTAACTAGCTAACTAACTAGTGGAAACAGGCATTAGTTAGCTAGTTTATATAATCTTTAGAGCACTGTGAACAAAAAGTGCCATCACTTTAAACTAACTAACCAACTAACTAACTAACAGATTAAATGAGGTGCATATCAGAGATTAGTTAATGTTAGTTTGTTAGGTAGTTCATTAATTGATGGACTACATGCAATTTTGACCAGTTACTGCAACTTTTCCCCAATTTTTGAACAATGATTGTTGTTTTTCACATAGTGTTGAGCGGTACCTCAGCAAACTCACTTCCTTGTTACATTTAGAAGACGCAGGAACCATGTGATAAAAACGCCTCAGATTTACCTTCAAAAATTATTAAATGATTAATGGCTAATAAAAATAATAGTGGTTTTGTTCCTTCCTTTCAATATAGTTTAAAATCACAAATTATTCCACAACATTGACTTGCTCCTGCAACTTTATTGCAAAAAACACCTAAAGACACTGCAACTTTCATCACAATTTTTTAGTTAGTTAGTTAGTTAGTTAGTTTACAAGCTTTTAGAGCAACACAAATAAACACAAATCTCATAACCTGTTCACTAATTAACACTACTAAACACTAATTAACATTCATTCATTCATTATCTGAGCCGCTCAATCACACCCAGGGTCCGGAGACTATCCCGGGAACTAGGGGCACAGGGTGGGGAACAACCCTGAGCAGGTGCCAACACACCGCAGGACACACAATCACACAATCACACTCTCACTCACACCTTACGGGGCCAGTTTAGAGTCGCCAATTAACCCGTACTGCCCAGTAATTAACAAACTAACTAAATATTAAACATAAATGCAATTAAATACACTACTGGAAAACCATGTTAGTTAGTGATGAGGCAGACTTTAGTATAAAGGGATGAAGAAGTGTTTGAACTCTCCTTCTGTGCTCCGTAAAAGTACTAATACTGGTGTAAAAATGCTCTTGTAAAAGTCACAGTAATGACTCAGCAGAAGTAGTTACTTACTCAAGTCACGGTAAAAAAGCACAGCCTCTAAAATCCACTCAAAGTATAAAAGTACAGTTAAATCCTTCTAACTGAGAGTCACATGCATCAATCAATAATAATTACATATCAATCATAATCTCAACCCTCAGATGCACTAGCCTGAAGGAACAAAGCTGTTCTTAAAATGAATGAGTAGAAAATACAGACATTTCATGTTGAAAAAACACATAAATACCTGAGTGAAGTACAGATACCTGATCATTCTACTGATGTACAGCAATGTGTGCATGTCTGCAGGGTTTGATGCTGATTTTACACGGTGATGATCTGAGAGCGTTTACAACTCCACCTTCCACCGTACAGCTTCAAAGCAGCGCGCTCCAGACGCAGTAATGACTCTCTACACAACAATCTCACTAAACACACTGCACACTCTGCTGATCTAACACCTGACTTTTATTCATTATTCAACACTGACAAGCAACAGCGCAGTCCAGCGACGCACAAGCCAGTCTGCATCTTTCACCAAGATTAATCTCTCCTGCAAAAAGTTTTAATTAAAAAATGAGCATTCAGCATAAAGACTGGAGGCAACCTCTCACACACTCAACTCCTGCAACACAACACACACTTCATCCACTTTAACTTCCATCTCATTACATGATCTTTTACTGCAAATGTGACCCTCCACGGCAAAACCAGTCGCTTGTCGCAACGGAAGTTTCTGAGAAAAACGTCCGTTTCGGTACTCGTATCGATCTTTGGAAGGTTTGCGCACTCCTTTCTGCACTTCTTTGTAAAAGCTGAAGTACTTGTATTGGTGCTTGTGTTTCATAAAAGCTTAAGTTCTCATATTGGTACTCACACCAAAGTTGACTGGTATTGGTACTTGTCCTTGTTGTCAAAGTTTAGGTACTTGTATCAGTACTCGTGCCAGTTGTTGTAAAGGTTTATGTAGTTGGATCTGTTTAAGTATTAATCAAAACTGATATATTTCTGTTGTACTTTTTCTGTTTAGACGTTATCTCAATGAGGAATATAATTACACCTAATAAAGTTTCTGGAAAAAAGATCAGGTCACATGATACACCAGATATTTGATTTTTAAAATGCTCCAAATATCCAGTCTTGCAAACCGTGTGACAGTAGCTCTCCAGGTGTGACTGTGCCGTGAGCTGCCTGTTATTCTGTGAAGATGTGAGTGAATTGTTAAACCTCAGTGGAAATCTGCAGAGAAGCAGGAGAAGTCTCTCAGCACCGCTGCCGACGGCAACACTCGCTGTAATCCCTAATCACGACTGATGACTGTCAGAAACGACTTGAACAAAGTCTGGATAAAATGTCGAGTTTGAAGATAACGGGCCTCAGAGGGTCAAGCAGGAGGAGGAGGAGGAGGAGGAGGAGCAGAGGGAGGAAGAAGTCGGACATGATTAAGGAGGAGGTGAGGGGCAGAGGCAGGAGGGGTTGCTAGGAGGAGCAAAAGGAGGCGAGCAGCAGAGGGAGCACCAAGTCAGAAGGAGGAGGAGAATTAAGAGGAGGAGTAAGAGGCAAGGAGCAGAGGTCAAAAAGAGGAAGAGGAGGTGAGCAGCAGAAGGAGTACTGGGTTGGAAAGAGAAAGAGGAAGAGGAGGCGAGGAGAAGAGGGAGGACGGGGTCGGAAGGAGCAGCTGTCATGTTGAGTGCTGATAAGAGCCCTTGCTGTCGCTTTGCATCACATACACCATCTCAAACCTGACCCACGTCAACCCGCGCTCTCACGAGGGAGGAAGGAAGACGAGGAGGAGGAGGAGGAGAAGGAAGAGGGAGGCGGCTCGTCCCAGAGGAGAGACAGTACTGAAGGACCGGCAGTGTGACAGACGAGACAGCCAAGTGACGTGCAGCAGAATAACGAACGCTCTGCTATAACAAGCTGCAACCTTTCAACTCTGCAAGTCACATTCACAAAAATCTCAACTCTTCACTTACCAACACTGACTTTGATGCACACGACGTGATGAATAAACGAGAAACGAAGGAGGAGAAATGTGGAGGTTGATGGAGGACATGTCAACACTGTTATTCTTCTTGTTATCTTGAGATCACAAGGTACTTCTTCATGCTCTCGACACAAGCCTCATACAGTGATTGTGCTAATCCTGTCCACAGGTTATTCATCTTGTGTAAACAAGTTATTATGTTGTAAGAACAAGATCATTACCTTAATCACCACATTTCAAACATACTTGATTCAAAACTCTTAAAAGCTCTAAATACAGCTCACCCCAGCGGTGTAAAAAGTCAGCGCTTATTGTTACCACATGACGACTTGTCTCTACAAAGCATTCACCTAAAGATAAAGATCCCACATTACTGTTCTCATGATCCTGACATAACAATGTTCTTTTCTCAGGATAATGGCTTACGTCTGTCCCTGATCTCAGGACCGGTTTAGTGTTGAGGCGATGCATCATTATCATCATGGGCGAACACGTCCAGTTCAACACTGATCACTGACTGTCACAGGTGGAAACAGCAGCATGACTGCCGGTGTATCAAAGTTCAACACATTATTTGCAGCTTCGCCGGGGCAGAATTTAAAGAGTATGATCTTGAGAAATCAACTTATATTATGTCAAGACTAAAGATGACACCGATCCGATACATGGATGGGACATCGGACCGATGACCTGCTCAAACAGCTGGATCGGGTATCGGTGGCACTGGGTCAATCTACAGAGCTGATCTGTGAATGTAGGGGCCCCTGGACCCCTTAGTCTGCCCCTGACCACAACTAGATGTTTTTGGCAGTGCTTGGGGACAGTAGCTTGAGTGGCACCTTTTACCGTTCCTGGACACTACCAACTGCCCCTCTTGAGATCACAAGCAAGGTAATGTTGACACACGTCCTCTATCGGTTTTCATACAGACGTTACTGTACACGACGGCGTGTGAAGACGGCAGTGGAGATGCTGACTCGCCTCGCTGCAGCGCCGGGTTATTTGAGAGAGGACGGAGTTTTTTATTGAAGCCGTTCTGACTGATAGACTCCCGGCCGCTTTTAGACAGCGACAAGCCGGCCTGATTTATGCTGACACATAAAGTCTGACAGGACGGCTGCCGGTGCCAGCGCCGCGTCTTAATTACCGTTTATGATAAGTGGCGAATTTCAAAGAGCTTTCATAAATACGCGCTGACAAGTGGAGCGGAACCTCGTGCATTAGCCTCACGGACGCTGAAATAAACGTGAGTCGGATTCACTTCCGCTTCCTACGTACGGGAGGAGATTCACCCGCTTTAATGAGACAGCAACGGACTCTAAATCAACACACTCCGACTGATGCTGCTTTAGAGTGTCTGTTGAGACACAGCGAGATGCATTACTAAACTAGACATGCTGGATATCTGCAATAACGCAATTATTTTTGAATGGAGTTTCTGCAGCCGGAAGAGCTCAGGTGCAACTGAGAGGCATAAAGTGTGCTGAAGAACGCTGCACCAGGTGAGGGGTGTGTTCCCCAAAAAGTGGTGTATTTTAGTGAATAAGGAATAAGAAGCACTTGGGTGAGGCACTAACCACTTTTGCATGCGTTTCCCAAAAGGTGCTGTAATGTGCTGGTTAATGTGCTTTTCCCAAGTGGCAGTAAAAGTATAGATTGTGGAAAATGAAGCATCGATCAAAAACAAAGAAGTGGAATAAGAGTGTAAAAAGGATAAGCGCAGGCACAACGTTTAATAGATATGGCTCTGATGTGACGAAGAAAATTCATGTTTAATTTGTGCAAAATAGTTTTCATGTGATTAGTAGGGGTGTTGAAATTAATCACGTAATCGATGGATCGCGATGCCGACGTGGACGATGCTGCACTGATGCAATGGCGGACGATAATCAATTATATCGGGACTTTAAACCGGCGGTCGACGGCAGCACTGCAGGTGACATGAAATCCACTTTCACTACTGAAATCACTTATTAAATCACTATTAATTCCTTTTTTTCATTTTTCAAAATTTCCAGATGCTTTGGGCAACTTTATGAATAATTAATTTAATGCAAACGTCTAAGACGTAATAGAAAGACATATCATCCCTCCTACACTGCTCAGTCTGAGTGTTAGTGCCTGGGACAGAAAACGCCTGAATTACATCATGACATTGCTTGGTGATTTTCTGGCTACGGCATTAAAGTTAAAAGGAGCATCCAGGCAGTGACTACTGCGGTCCAATCTGCATGCAGTGTGAAGTGATGTAGAAAAACTGATGGCATGCATAGTGATGCATTGAGATATTGTATTGAATCAAATCGTTGACCTAATAATCGTGAGACCAGTGATGATTCACACCTCTAGTGATTACCCAAAATAAAACCCCACTAACCACAAGAAAGTGTTCACCGCCTGTTTACAATTCTCATATTCAACTGCCACAGATCATATGCTCATCCAATGCTAAATGAAACTCCAGAACCAAAAGTGCATGTAACCATCGCACAGTCTCTTTGTCCTACCTCTAGTTTTTGATATTTTATAGCCTATGTGTATATATATTTTGCTTATTATATGTGACTTATTTGTGACCCTCCACGGCAAAACCAGTCGCTTGTCGCAACGGAGGTTTCAGAGAATAACGAGCGTTTATGTTGCGTGGGGTAAAATGTTGGATTTTTAGTTTTTAGTGTTTTGAAACAGTGGAAGGTCTATACTGTACTGTTGTGAATAAATTTGGCTGAAAAACTTCCCCTTTCCATCCTAAAAACGTGACTTTCTTGAGGTGAGGAATTCAATTCCAGCAGAATGTTAAAAGTTTGTGTTTTGACCGCTCTACTTCAACATTTACGCTAAATCCACTGGTCTGGACAAAACAAGTATTTTTCCACCAGAAAAAGGGGGAACAGTGGGGTTAGTGGGACATGAAGAATAATATCCAACATGTCCTCAATGTGCTGAACATTTGAATTCAGGAACACTGTCTTTAACAAACAAACGGTGGATGGAGTTTAACTTGAAGTGAAAACTAGTAGGAGGAAGATGGAGGAAGAAATTACGAAGAGAACAAGTTTATTATTGTTGCACAGTGATCACAACCTCCATCTTCTTCTTCCTACCTCCCACTTTTTGGAACTTTGGTACTTAACTCTTTCCACAGTTTTTGTTGTAGAGTGACCGCTAACCATGTACAGTGTCCAGCTCCTCGAGGAGAAGTGCAGTGTTATTGTTCTTTTTTGAACTGGGATGTTGGTGGTTTGTTTCTGGAAAGTCGAGTTCTTGTTAGTTCTCGTTTGTGAAGATCTTAGATCCGCAGCAGCCGCCCTGGAAGTGAGCTTGTTCCTAATGAAGAGTGAGACGTAGGGGTGGAGGTGGTGACGTGCGAGGTTTTTCCTCAGGGATCCGGAGCTGAGAGCTGTGAGGGTTTTGCAGAAGTGTGAAGGCTCGAGGTCTCTACTGTGAAAGTGTGAAGACTGATGCTGACTGTGTCCTCGCTGTTGGACATTCGCACAGGAACTGTGTCAGTTTTACAGAGCGATCGTGCTCGCTGCTCAGTGACATTGAAAGTTTGGACTCAATACAAACTTTTTAATTCTGCAGCAGTGTAATTACTGTGGTGGTAAAAAGGCCGAATGTTAGTGAGACTGTGGCCGTTCTACACCTTCAGCATCCCAGAAATCATTCTTTAACACCTTTAACACTGAGAGTCTGAAATATTAAGCTGAAAGAGTGAATAGGGGTGAGTAATGTAGGGAACAAGACAAAGGCTCTCTGCAGGGAGCATAAGGGGAAATGTTCACGTACAAAAGACTTTCTTTCAGTTCAAACTAAAATATAATTTCAATAGATTTATGACCAGGTTGTTGTATTAAAGCAGAAGTAAGATTTAAAAAGATGTACAAAAGAAATACAAAAGTGCTGGTAATAAATCATTTAAATCCACTTGATGAACTGATTTCTCCTCGACAGAGTCTAATCCTTACTGTAAACTGTGCTACTGTGTGTTGAGAGTTGTCTTGGGGCAGTTGAAATAATGAGTTTAATAGTGTTATAAAGTGACAATTCCCTTTTTATACAACAAACATACTGACAGTAGTGATTGCATATTTCCGATATATTCCTACATATGTCTGATATATTCCTATTAATGAAGATCAATATTAATCCCATATTCATCTCCACTAAATGAAATCTGTATTCAATTAACACAGCAGAATTATTATATTACATTTACATAGTGTTTATTTAGTCTCTGCCTGTGCAATTTCATTTACAGATTCAGAACAGGTAACTCCAGTTTCACATCGCGTCAACTTGGACAACTCTTAACCCATTCCGTCTTTTTGGTGGAAAGTTCAAAATGTCAAATTAAACGAGAGTAAAACTCAGGGAAACTGCATCAGTTATTAACACTAGGATGGTTTGGTTTGGAACTTTTCTGTATTTAGAACTCCTCATGCTTAGTATGTTCAAAGCAAATATCTCTAAATCTGAAGTTATTTCATCAAAATCTGTCGGAAGATGTGAGAATCTGACTGTAAGAGCAAGCATCAAAACTCACAGTCTGATTGGCCCGGGGAATTGCCATGTAATGCTAAAATTGCTTTATGAATAAATGTACTTTCTTATGTACTAACTTACTTACTTCCCCTAATCAGACCCTTCAGGATTTCACGATGATGAGACCGCAACAGTTAACACAAATTCAGCCAGTCCCCGCAAACTCACTTCCTTGACACGTTTAAAAGACTCAGGAAACGTGTGATAAAAACGCCTCACATTTACCTTCAAAAATAACTAAATGATTAACGGTTAATCCATTCATTTTAATTCATTGTTAAAAAATCATTATAAAGGGAGACAAGACCCCAAACTCTAACCACAACACTAAACTTTGACTTCCTCCCGCAACTTTATTCCAACAAAACTCTTAAAAACAACACAACTTTCATCACAATTCTTTAGAAAAGCTGCTGCAAAATCAGTAATTTTAGGCTACAACAATCTCGAAAAAGGCTAAATCCTGGAGGGACACAGTATGTGAGATAAGACACCCTAAAAGCGCCAGAAGCCTCCACGTCACCCAGTGTGTGGTTTAAAGAGGGTTGATACTCTGGCTTTCTGGGCGGCTGATGACTCCAGAGCTCTCGGGGAGAAGCAGGTGAAGGCGATCTGACAGCTCTTAAGCCGTGCTTGATTAATTTACACACCCTCTATATTACACTGCAGGGTCCAATTAATCTCCTCCAACCAGCCTCACACACACTCTCATTAACCACCATCACACTTCCTTATTAAACAGCAGGAGAGAAAAGGTCAGACAAACCCATAAATCAAAGCCATGGAGAAGAGAACGACTCTCCATCTCCCCAAAGCTCCCAAACGCCTCACCTCTCACCCCTAAAACTCAACGCAGTTCATGTTTCGGGCGGTCGGGTCAATCACACCCAACACATGCCGCTGTTCCTTTTACGATACATTGGAAATCTTCTAAACAGGCAAATCCAGGAGAGGACGTGTGATGAAAAAGTGGTGAGGGAGAAAGAAATCAACTAAAAATTGTGCAGAAGGGTCAAGTGCAAAGAGCAAGGTAACTTCAGATAATCAAAATAGCAGAAAATAAGGAAATAACACTATATATTTCTCACAAAATGACTTGCACTGAAAGAGGAAAAACAAGCTAATCCTAGCCTGGATGCAGAGAAACGTGACTGAAAAGGAAGAAATAAATGATAAGACCATTTTATCACATAAGTGCTCAAGATGAAAAGAGGCAGAACGATAAATGCTCAGACTCTCCTGATATTATGAGCATGATTTCTGCAATATTGGGAAAAACTGCAGCTCCTCATCCAAAACAATGACAAAATTTCACCTTTTCCTCATGGCAGCGGTGAAGCAATTCTCTAAAGAGATGTTAAGATCAGGATGTAGAGATTAAAACCATTAAAGTTCCACAACAATCAAGACGACCTTGTCTTTACTCTCCACTTCCTCCATCTCCACTGAGAAGTACGCTGACACACACAAGGACTCTAATATAGACATGTAGAGGAATATGGATGTAGCAGTACAAATAATTAATAGAGATATCTGAGAGAGTGCGAGCATAAAGTAGGATAAGATAAAGGTTTAAGAGAGTCAGGGTTAAAGCAAGATATGGTTATTTAGAGGATACAGGGCTGGCTTCACTGCATATATCTAAAATATCTCAGTTGGTGGCGTAACGGTAGGGTGTTCACCACTTGATCAGAAGGTCGCAGGTTCGAATCCAGCGCCGGTAAAGTTACCACTGAGGTACTCATGAGCAAGGTACCGTCCCCAAGCACTGCTCCCCGGGCGCTTGTTAGCTGCCCACTGCTCCTTCATGGATGGTCAAATGCAGAGCTCACATTTGGTTGTGGTGCACTGTGTGCTGTGCTGTGGTGTGTTCACAATGACAAATAATCACTCACTTTCACTTAAATTCATTATTCATAAAGATGCTCAAATCATCTGGAAATGTTTTAAAAAATGAAAAAAGGAAGATTTTTAAAAGTGATTTCAGTAGTGAAAGTGCGTTACACGTCATGGACCACCTGCAATGCCACCGCAGATCACATCTCATCGTTCACGTCTACAACGTGATGCATCGATGATTTCAACACCCCTAGTATCAATAGAGAGTTGCCACTGAAAGTCAAAGACTAGACTTAATCCTAGAGCAGGAAATTGGCCCAAAGAGTTTACCTGAATCACTGATTACCGTTTGATAGAGAAGCGTGATGGCAAAACACAAAAATCCCAACAACCATGTGGCAAACACAGGCTTTAACTCCGACTAGAAACAGCACAGCACAGCTTCCTGCAGTATTCCCCATGTAGCAGACGACACATTGGGCCAGATATGAGCTCTAATTAAAGCAAAAGAGATAATGTTCAAAAGTGGAAGTGATGCCGGCTGCTGGGAAACGCGTCGCGTGTTAGATAAATACACATTACATAACATTTGTTTTGATTATTACATATACTCAGCACACAGCGGGAAGAGATCTATCTGCTGAAACACGTTAATAACCGTTACATAAACATCACCATAACGAGTCCTGATGGATAATGGACCTCAGTGTCACTCAATTTAATGGTTTCCATTACAACCACATAGTTTAATACATCCCACTGACATCACAAACCATCAGAAGTATAAAACTGTAGTAGGTGTGCCCAGAAGCTGGTAACTGTATAAAATGATGGTTTATCTTGTTGTCTTCCTAATTATTTCAGTGTGATGTAGTTCAGTCTGCTCTAAGAACTCAACCAGGGTTTTAAAACAGCTTTTCTAATTCAACACATTTTAATATTAACATTGTGCACTGCATTATGCTCATGAGTGACACCCTGATCACGGGGCCAACTCCCTAAACGTTCAACTACCAACTGCCCAACTGTGCCAATGCTCCCTAGTGGTAGTGATTCATGTGGTAACAGGGCATCTAGGCTACGCCAAGTAGAAAACAATATTTCACTGCATTACGTGTTACAAAGAATGTACACTGCTGCTGCCAGAAGAAGGAGAAGAAGTGTTCAGCAGGCTTACAATCTGCTCTCCAAACAGTGTGTCTTGTATTATGTGATAATTCAAAAACAACACTAAAGCCCAAAATGAGTAACACTAGATTACCTTCATGACCCCACACTGTAAATACCGTTGTGTGTGTGAGTGTGTTTGTGTGTGGCATTAAGAGTGTGATGACATTTTACCCACAGCAGCAGGACGAGGTCAAACAAACACTCATTATCCCATCATTACTCCAAAAAACACACCATTGCTCATCACACACACACACACACACACACAGGGCTCAGAGGAGAGAGACACAGTGTGTGTGTCTGGGTTTTGTGGAATAAAGTGTGTGGCATTTAAAGCCCTTCTGGGACTGAGGCAGATACAGCCACACACACACACACACACACACACGTATGCATATGCACAGTGTCTGTTGGCTTTACAAAGAATAAGTCGGTGAACACACTTGCTAAAGCATGCACACACATCTGCTCTCTCTCTAACACACACACACTCGGTCCTGTCCCATATGTCTGTAGGGAGGCTGCAATGTAATTGGAGGCATTTATCTAAATGACACTCTCATGACGAGCTCGCAGTCTCACAGCATTCCACTGATATTATTCAGCACGGCTCGCTCTCGCTCTCACTCTCGCTGGTCGTATTATCATGATTAATATGAACACAGCAGCATCACCAAAACTACATTAATTACACTGTCTGCACATCCACAAACCTGCACTTTTTGGGGTGTTTTTCGCTGCACACTCATAATAACCCAGATTAGCACACACACGCCCCCACACA
>JAVGVS010001986.1:0-13685 GCA_032718565.1 Distichodus sexfasciatus
GATAGTCAAAGCCAACAACTCTGAGCTGAGCTTCCTGCTCCTCTTCTCACTGACTCTGTGTTTCCTCTGTTCACTCACGTTCATCGGTCGTCCCTCTAAGTGGTCCTGCATGTTGCGCCACACGGCGTTCGGCATCACCTTCGTCCTCTGCATCTCCTGTGTTCTGGGGAAAACAATAGTGGTGTTAATGGCCTTCAGGGCTACACTTCCAGGCAGTAATGTCATGAAATGGTTTGGGCCTCCACAGCAGAGACTCAGTGTTGCAATTTTCCTTCTCATTCAGGTCCTCATTTGTGTGTTGTGGTTAACAATATCACCTCCATACCCCTTCAAAAACCTAAATATATACAAGGAAAAGATCATTCTAGAATGTAGCTTGGGTTCAGCCATAGGTTTCTGGGCTGTTCTGGGTTATATCGGGTTCTTGGCTCTGTTGTGTTTCATTTTGGCTTTTCTGGCTCGGAAGCTGCCCGATAACTTTAACGAAGCCAAATTCATCACATTCAGCATGCTGATATTCTGTGCAGTTTGGATCACCTTTATTCCAGCTTATGTCAGCTCTCCTGGAAAGTTCACCGTCGCTGTGGAGATTTTTGCCATTTTGGCTTCAAGTTTTGGTTTGCTCTTCTGCATCTTTCTTCCAAAATGTTACATGATCATACTGAGACCAGAGAAGAACTCGAAAAAGCAGATGATGGGAAATAAAGCTAGCAACTGAAGTAACATTTCTAGATTTTACACAGGTGCATGACCTAATAACGTTTAGCCTTATGCCTTTATGAAATGAAGATAATTACAAATGTTTAATAATATTGTATGCATGATAAATCTGGCTTCGTTCAGTGATGTTTTCCCAGCTGTCTCTGTGTATGTGTAGATGCCCAGCTTTACGTGTCAAAAGTGACATATTACCCCTAATAAAAATTCACAAACAGTCTCTCCACCTCTGATTTCTTTGAAGTATTATTACTATTATTAATGTTTAAGAAATTTATAAAGGTCTTAGTAAACTTAGTCACTTCTGACAGATGTCTTTAGGTTGGAGTTGCACTAAAGTTTTAGGCATTCAGAAACATGCTGGCAACAATAACAAGTTAAAGGTTAAATATTAGGTAGTAACCCATATTGCATCTGACCTGCAGTGCTTAGGGATCGTACTTTGCTCATGAGTACTTCAGTGGTACCTTTACTGGTCCGGGACTTGAACCGGCGACCCTCCAATCACAGGGTCAAAACCCTAACTGTTATCCTACCAACTGCTCCAGGTTAAAGTATATAGATCATTCAGGAATAAGTGTACACACATACTGAACTCAAGTAAAAGTAGAAAACATTAGGATTAACACAGAAAAATGATTAAACAAGAGAGTAAAGCCTATTTCTTATCAGCTCAGAGCTTGAAAGTCACACCTCCTCTGATATTTTGCTCACTTTACCGTTGAGGATTTTGCTTTCCGAAAAAGATATAAATAACACAAACTCCTCCTGCTCTACCAGCACAGCTACCACGTTCAACCTTCAACTGCAATTCTACTGAATGCTGGGATGGAGCCGATCTTTACTCTTTTAAATGCGATTATGGTCATCGTCAGTATTTCTAGTGCTAACAAGACCGTCTGTAGTTTGCGCGGGGAGCTTGTACGCCCACAATTATCGAAAGATGGCAATATCATAATTGGAGGCATTTTCCCCATGCATAGCAGCTGGCAAATTCCAGATTTGTCCTATACGATCTTGCCAAGTCCTAAGAAGTGTACAAGGTGAGGATCAGATACAAATATATTTAAAATTCTGCATCTATGGATGGGTTTGTGACTGCTAAGCCCCCTAAAAGTTGTGCTTTAACAGGATTAAAAGTGATGGATATAAAAAATAGATACTTAAAAATATTCCTAATGCACTATAACTACATTATTCACGGTTTTTGATTGTTATTTTAAGCAATAGTCATATTCTTAATATCCGTATCTATATATGTTCGTGTCTCTCCTTTTTCAACCCAGTCTTGAATTTAGAGCCTTCCAGTATTCTCAGTCCATGATCTTTGCAATCCAAGAGATTAACAACAGCTCCTCGTTGCTACCCGGCGTCTCTCTGGGCTACAAGATCTACGACAGCTGTGGTGCTACATCAATGGGAGTCAGAGCGGCCATGGCGCTTATTAACGGAAATGAGAACTCGGTCTCGGACGAATCCTGCACCAAACCGGCTCAGGTGCAAGCCATAATCGGCGAAACCTACTCGTCAATATCCATGGCTATCGCAAAAAGCGTCGGACCGTTCGGTGTTCCATTAGTAAGGACTTGTGTTGGTTTATTGCCCTATTTCTTGACTCATAGCACTAACGTTAAGCATAAGACTAGACTAGCTTTGCATTTCAGTGGTGAATCTCCACTGTATGTGCAATTTAGTCCAAGACTAGGCTTAATCCACGTTCAGTAAACTAGCGCACAGTATTTTTTAATTCATAACAAATTGTATACCAATTTCACTTGACTAAATATAAACTACTTAAATCTGTGTAATTCCTATCTTCAGATCAGCCACTACGCCACCTGCGAGTGTCTCAGCGACAAAAGGAAATATCCTTCGTTTTTCCGCACCGTTCCCAGTGATTACCACCAAAGCCGAGCCCTTGCCGAGCTGGTGAAGTACTTCGGCTGGACCTGGGTGGGAGCCATCAGGAGAGACGATGACTACGGCAACAACGGCATGGCTGCATTTACTCAAGTCGCCCAACAATTGGGAATATGCTTGGAGTATTCCCTTCCATATTTCCGAACCTACGCGGAAGAGAAAGTGCTGAGAATCATTGAGCAAATCCAAATCTCAACGTCTCGAGTGATCGTGGGATTCATCGACAACTTGGATTTGGAGATGTTGCTGCACGTGTTTCTTAAACACAACATCAGCGGGTTCCAGTGGGTGGGAACTGAGAGCTGGATCTCGGATACCGAACTGGCCACGATGGATAAATACAATATACTACAAGGTGCGATAGGGCTGGCCATCCCCAAAACACAGGTGTCAGGGATAAAAGAGTTTATTCTAGACGTAAATCCATTAAAATCAGCAGACAGTGCAATTTTTACCGAATTTTGGGAGGCTCTCTTTCAGTGTAAATTTGGTTTAAAGAACAATTCAGGTGATCCAGCGTGTACGGGTGAAGAGGACCTGTCCGAGGTGGAAAACACCTTCACCGACATGTCACGAATGCCAATTTTCAGTAACGTCTACAAGGGAGTGTATGCCATCGCCCACACTTTACACAAACTTCTCGGATGCAAGCAATCATGTTCCACAACAAAGCAGCCCGATCCTATTTCAGTCAGTGTATTTAAACAATATATATTCAAATAACTTATTACTGCCATATCTGACTGTTAATCATATTAATTAGCTAATTAATTTAATTGTTCCCTTATTTTCAATGTTGTCAGTTTCTCAAACACCTCAAACAGGTGCGTTTCCAAACAAAAGAGGGCGAGGAAGTGTTTTTTGATGAAAACGGTGACCCTCCCGCCAAATACGAGATAATCAACTGGCAAACACGCAGAGAAAAACATGAGTTTGTAACAGTGGGGTTTTACAACTCGTCTTTTCCCGCTGACAGACGTTTAACGGTGAACGTGTCGGCAATTGTGTGGCCACAAAATGCTAGTCAGGTAGGTATGACGAGGGTGAGTATGAGCATGAGACGTTTTGCTTGACCACGAGATGTTTTCCTGAGAGCATGAGATGTTTTGACATGAGCACAAGGTATTTTTACTTGAGTATGAGATGTTATCTTGTGCTCACAAGAAAACATCTCACACTCAGAAAAGTATCTCATGCTCAAGCATAAACATCCTGTGCTCATGTGAAGCTCAAGTTTATATAATTCATTGCATCACAATTTCTTTTGTTCATTTGAAATAAGTGTCAAATTCATCTGAACATTTATTATATTTTTCCTCCCACAGGTGCCGATATCCGTGTGCAGTCAGAGCTGCAAAGCGGGCACCAGGAAGGCTGTGCAAAAAGGAAAACCCGTCTGCTGCTTCGACTGTATACCATGTGCTGAAGGAGAGATCAGCAACACCACAGGTACACTGCTATTAATGCTGGATCCAAAACCTTTGCAAAAATGATTTAAGTCTATACTCAACTTCACTATTATCTTTTGTCTCTTATAATTTCTGACAGATTCAATAACATGTGACCAGTGCTATCAAGATTTCTGGTCGAATCCACAGAGGGACGAATGCGTCAAGAAGGAAACTGAATTTCTGTCTTATGAAGAAACGATGGGGATTTTACTCTCAGTAGTGTCTGTTCTCGGTGCAGCTATTACCATGGTAATAGCAATCATTTTCTTTAGATATAAAAATACTCCAATAGTCAAAGCCAACAACTCTGAGCTGAGCTTCCTGCTCCTTTTCTCACTGACTCTGTGTTTCCTCTGCTCACTTACGTTCATCGGTCAGCCTTCAGAGTGGTCCTGCATGTTGCGTCACACGGTGTTCGGCATCACCTTCGTCCTCTGCATCTCCTGTGTTCTGGGGAAAACAATAGTGGTGTTAATGGCCTTCAGGGCTACACTTCCAGGCAGTAATGTCATGAAATGGTTTGGGCCTCCACAGCAGAGACTCAGTGTTGTTGTCTTCACTCTCATACAGGTCCTCATTTGTGTGCTGTGGTTAACAATATCACCTCCATTCCCCTTCAAAAACCTACAGCACTACAAAGAAAGGATAATACTGGAATGTAGTTTAGGTTCAGCTGTAGGTTTCTGGGCTGTTCTGGGTTATATCGGGTTCTTGGCTCTGTTGTGTTTTATTTTGGCTTTTCTGGCTCGGAAGCTGCCCGATAACTTTAATGAAGCTAAATTCATCACATTCAGCATGCTGATATTCTGTGCAGTTTGGATCACCTTTATTCCTGCTTACGTCAGCTCACCTGGAAAGTTCACTGTAGCTGTGGAGATATTTGCAATACTGGCTTCAAGTTTTGGTTTGCTCTTCTGCATCTTTCTTCCCAAGTGCTATATAATCATACTGAAACCTGAGAAGAACTCAAAAAAGCAGATTATGGGTAAAGTGCCAGTTAAGTGAATTTGCAATCTGGATATGTCATACTAGAATGCAAACATTAATAAAAAATACATTCATCTTCCTCCTTTATGCATTTGTTCATCATCATAAATTCAGCTTTTTGTCTACATGAATACAATTTGGTACTGAAAGCTAGAACCACGTAAGCAGCAGATCCTCTTGAACTGAGACCTCCTGATATATACCTCGAGACTCATGCATTGCATACAAATGTACAGTCTAAGTCAAAAGGGGAATTATAAACAAAATTGTTTTCATATTATTGGTGACACAGCAGCTTTAACAGTGAACATTCATAGCATTTTGAAATTTGGTCAATATTTTCACTGTATATTCTAAAATAATAAGCACATACAGCTAAACAATAAAGACTGGAAGTCACACCCTCGCCTTCATGTGTTGCCCACTAGCATAATTATCCGCAGAGGATTAACATTTCCATGTGTATAAATTGAACGGTTGCTTCCAATTTAACCGGCTCAAACACACACCCTTGATGTGCTCACACACCACTCTCCAGCTTTAACAACTCCATTCGATCGTTGAATGAGTGCATGGAGCCCGTCTTTACTCTCCTGAATGTAGTGATGACCATCATGAATTTCCACACGGCTAACGGGACCACGTGCAGCCTGCGTGGAGAGCCGGCATATCCGCAACTGTGGAAGGACGGCGATATCGTCATCGGAGGGATTTTTCCGTTTCACAGCAACTGGGAGACCACAGAATCGTCCTATTTGGTTATGCCACGTCCGCAAAAGTGTATGGGGTGAGTTAGGATGTGAATGTGTCACAGATATAACAAGACAAAACAATGGGCCTCAATTAGCGAACATTCTTAAATCCCACTTGTGCAGTTTTAATGAAGATTTTGACATTTACCAGTGTTCCAAATTTAAGATTTGTTACTAGTCAAGAACAGAGTCTACAACTCTGACAAATGGTAGTTCACGCATGTTGGTGAATGAGGCTCAGTGATTTCATTTATCTCCATATAAATGTTTTTTTCTTCTCCCTCTCTACCAGTCTCGATCTGAGAGCTTTTCAGTATTCACAATCCCTGATTTACGCCATAGAGGAGATCAACAACAGCTCCTCGTTGTTGCCCGGTGTCTCTCTAGGATACAAGATTTACGACAGCTGCAGTTCTGCGACGATGGGGGTAAAAATGGCCATGGCGCTCGTTAACGGAGACGAGAATTCAGCCTGGAACGAGTCGTGCACCAAACCAGCCCAGGTACAAGCCATTATAGGCGAGACCTACTCATCAGTGTCCATGGATATTGCAAAGAGTGTCGGACCATTCAGCATTCCGTTAGTAAGGAATCTAAAGTTCTAAAATTATAATGGGCCTCATTCTACCACCGTTCTTAAGAAGAAATTTGGTTTTAAAACTCTGTCATTCACCAAGGTTTTCTTATTTGACATTTTTTCTTTGAATTGCAAGGACACAAGGATTTATCAATGCCAGTTTACGAAAACGTAAGGAATCTGACGCAGACTTTCTTACAACTTTAAGACAAAATTGCAGAACATATTGGTAAATGAGGCCCAGTATCTTTTCCCCACTTGAAAAATGTTAAAATGTTATAACAGCGTAAGATACACAAGATATTTTTGTGTTCATCTTTTTTAGATAAGCTACTACGCCACCTGCGAGTGTCTTAGCAACAAACGGAAATATCCCTCATTTCTCCGCACCATTCCCAGCGATTACTTCCAAAGTCGAGCCCTTGCCGAGCTGGTCAAACACTTTGGCTGGACGTGGGTTGGTGCCATTAGGAGAGACGACGACTACGGAAACAATGGCATGGCAGCGTTTACTGAAGTCGCTGAACAGTTGGGGATATGCTTGGAATATTCCCTGCCGTATTTTCGAACATACTCGCATGAAAAAATTCAGAGAATCGTGGAGCAGATCAAAATGTCCACGTCTCGAGTGATCGTGGGATTCATCGACAACTGGGATCTGGAAATTCTGCTGCATGTGTTTTTCGAACACAACATCACTGGGTTCCAGTGGGTGGGAACCGAGGGATGGATCTCAGACTCGGCCGTGGCTTCGCTGGATAAACACAATGTGCTACAGGGGGCTATAGGGTTGGCTATTCCAAAAACACAGGTGACGGGTTTGAAAGATTTCATGTTAGACATAAATCCGCTGAAATCGGCCAGTGAAAGCGCCATTTTTTCCGAATTTTGGGAAGGACTTTTTCAGTGTAAATTTCCTCCTGACAAGGACTCTGACAAAATGCCAGTGTGTACAGGTGAAGAGAAACTGACTGAGGTGGAAAACACATTCACTGACATGTCGGTGATGCCCATTTTAAGTAATGTCTATAAAGGGGTGTATGCGGTCGCCCATGCCATACATCATCTTTTCGACTGCAGGGAAACGTGTCCAATAAAGGAGCAGTCAGATCCTGTCAGAGTGAGTTAAAAATCATGTTTTTGACAGCGTTACTACTTTCCAAAATTTCTTACGTTTCCAAAAAGCGACTCTGCAACTTAACCCATAGCTGGAAAATACTGATTCTTTCGCTATTGCATTCAAGAATAAATTTGCAAAAAGTGATAATTATATTTCTCCACCACACCTTAAACATGCAATAGCTTCCAAAACTTGAAGCTGTTTTAAAAATCTTCAACACTTCATTGGCAACTCGATCAACCAGGTGTGTTTGGGACTTTCATACCCATGTAGGTCTGGAACCGGCACATTTAGAAGATGGGCTAACATTGTGCAACTTTCGGTGCATATTCAGCCAATTTTTCACTCGTGTGACTATTTTTTGGATCGACAATCGTATGGTCGGATGAAAATCAAACCTGTTTGAACCCTGAACCTGCGTGAACCCCTATGACAGCGTATTAGGCCATTTTAAATTAAAATGAACAAAACTAAGGAGGATAAAATTCTGAGATTATAGTGGCAAATATATGAGAAATAAATAATTTTTGGTTACCTTGTAGATGCAAAATGTAGATTTTATTTTGGATGTAAACAAATCAAATTCCCTTTATTTTTCAAGATTCTGAAACAACTGAAAAGCGTCCACTTCAAAACCAAAGACGGTGAAGAAGTGTACTTTGATAAAAACGGGGACCCTCCTGCCAAATATGAAATAATAAACTGGCAGATTAATAAGGAGCACCAGCATGAATTTGTCACTGTCGGACTTTATGACTCCACTTTACCCACACACAAGAGATTAAAGGTAAACCTGACGTCGATTGTCTGGGCGCAAAATGCCAACCAGGTGAGAAAAACACAAACAAATTAAAATGTGGCGTCAGTCAACTTGTTATTAACGTGGGCTCACAATATGGAAATATTTAACTATTTTAAAATGGCATAAATCCTTGCTTCTGACTTTAGGTTCCAGTGTCTGTGTGCAGTCAGAGCTGCCAACCGGGCACCAGGAAGGCTGTGCTAAAAGGAAAACCTGTCTGCTGCTTCGACTGTATAGTGTGTGCTGAAGGAGAGATCAGCAATATGACAGGTATGAAAATACACAGAATGAAGTTTATAGATAAAATCTTCAGAAAAATCTGTATTTAAGATGTCACATGTATACAAGTAGTTATACAAGTACAACGTAGTGAACCAAACCTTCAGTACTTATAATAGTGAACAAAAACATGCCAATTTATTAGTGAATCCAAAGTTAGTAGTTTTTGCAAGTACAAGTTAATAAGAATGTCGAGTATGTACCCTTTTTTGTACAGACATAAGCACGCAAATTACCAGTGCAACAGGTAGATCGCATAATAAATGACGCTTTGCTACTGCCGATATTTAATAATTTTTTATTTAATGCCCATTTTTATCAAAGTACACTTCTTCTTTGGTTTGGAGGCGGACGCTTTTCAATTGTTTCAGAGTTGTAGCTATACCTTTAGGGTCTGTGTCCACCAAATGGAAGCACCGATTTTTAAAATTAATCCTATAAGCTTCAGCGTTCAGAGCACTAAGCGGTAGGAAATCTGTTCAACTTTTAGAACGGCACTGCGTCAGTGTCACTTCTGTCTTGTTGTCCAATCAAAACCGAGAAAGGGGTGGGGCATACGCTGTAAAGGACTCACTAACAATGACTGTGTATCTGGAGCAGCTGGAGAAGATTTCATGCGCCCAATCCCACACAGATAATTAAGGTGTGGTGGGCAAAAAATAAACCACCAAAATGAAATTTTTATTTTGAATTTGCTAAATTTGTTAGAATTAAAGGGCAAATGCAGCAAGATCCAGTTTTTAAACTAATATCGTAGTGGAATAAATGTCATTACATTGTTCACTTTTTTGCCTTCTGCTGGTTTATAAAGAAAAAGGCTGTATCTAACACCTTTTAAAATGTTCTCTCCTGCATTCTACAACAGATTCTATCAAATGTGATCAATGTGACAAAGACTACTGGTCAAATGAACAAAAGGATGAATGTGTTAAGAAGGAAATTGAATATCTGTCCTATGAGGAAACAATGGGAATTTTGCTATCAGCTGTTTCCATTACTGGAGCATTTATGACGATGATAATCGCACTAATATTCTTCAAATATAAAAACACCCCGATAGTCAAAGCCAACAACTCTGAGCTGAGCTTCCTGCTCCTCTTCTCACTGACTCTGTGTTTCCTCTGTTCACTCACCTTCATCGGTCGTCCTTCAGAGTGGTCCTGCATGCTGCGTCACACAGCGTTTGGCATCACCTTCGTCCTCTGCATCTCCCGTGTTAATGGCCTTCAGGGCTACACTTCCAGGCAGTAATGTCATGAAATGGTTTGGGCCTCCACAGCAGAGACTCAGTGTGGTTGCCTTCACTCTCATACAGGTCCTCATTTGTGTGCTTTGGCTTGTAATTTCCCCTCCTTTTCCCAACAAGAACATGAACCACTACAAGGAAAAGATCATTCTAGAATGTAGTTTGGGTTCAGCTGTAGGTTTCTGGGCTGTTCTGGGTTATGTTGGGTTCTTGATTGGGTTCTTGATCTTGATTCTCCATAAATCTTCTTTTATATAACGTATAAGTATAGCTTTGTATGTAGCAACTACAGAAAACAGCATCACATGAATCCATCTTCATTCATATATTAATGAGTATAAAGGGGAATAAATGGGACAACAGAACTCCTGTGGGACAACAGAAAATAATGGGCTTTTGCATTTTTATATTTTATGATCTAAATATTTTGACTTATTCTGACTAACGATAATAAATACATGAGAGAAAACTACAGATCCAAGTGTAGATCTCTGTGATACACCATAGAAATACCCATCAAAACATAGCTCAACATAATTCCCGTATGAATATTTTTCTGGCAATTTGGCCACTGAAGATTCTTCTTTCGCACCTTTTCCAAATTTGTTGGTTACACACTTCAGTTCTGCACCAAACCAAACATACCTAAACCATTTGATTAGTCAACTAACAGATTCTGTTAAGTTGTGCTCATGTAGAAACTTATAGTCATTAAACCTTGTTTACATTTTTAAAACAATGCAAATGAATACATCTTGAAGTCACACCTTCTTTGAAATCTAACTTCACCACAGAGGAATTATGTCTCCGTGAGTATAAAAGCCACAAACCACTGCAGTTTGGCCAGATGATACGGCAAACTTCAATCTCATAGTCACGACCCCATATCTGGAGAGGTGGATGGAGTCCATTTTTGCACTACTACATGTGATTATGGGAATTTTAAATTTCTCTAGAGCTAATGAAACTGTTTGCATCCTGGGTGGGCAACCTGTGTACCCACAACTATCAAAAGACGGTGATATCATAGTGGGAGCGATTTTCCCTTTCCATAGCAGTTGGGAGATCCGAGACTCTTCCTACGCAACAGTGCCGCCTCCGCTTAAGTGCATGAGGTAAGTTTAAAAAGCAGATTCTGCAGCAGTGGTAAGTTTGATGTCACTATATTCCTCATTATCTCTATAATCAGTCTCGATTTTGGAGCTTTCCAGTATTCCCAGTCCCTGATTTTCGCAGTAGAGGAGATCAACAACAGCTCCTCTTTACTGCCTGGTGTATCGTTGGGCTACAAGATCTACGACACATGCAGTTCCATGGCTATGAGTGTTAAAGTGGCTATGGCGCTCATCAATGGAAATGAGAATACGGCTTCAGATGAAAACTGCATAAAGCCAGGGCAGGTACAAGCAATAATAGGAGACACGACGTCGTCAACGTCCATGACTATTGCAAAAAGTATTGGACCGTTTAGTGTACCCATCGTAAGTATTGATGTCATTTGTACTGAAATTTGATGCAGTATCATTTCAATTTTGATTTTACATAGCAAATCAAGATCAAAAGTCAACACTGGATACTATAACGCTGAATTGAAGAGATTTACGTTTGTCATTTTTAGATCAGTCACTTTGCAACCTGCGAGTGTCTCAGCGACAAGAGGAAATATCCCTCATTTCTCCGCACTGTTCCCAGCGATTACCACCAAAGCAGAGCGCTAGCAGAGATGGTCAAACACTTCGGCTGGACCTGGGTCGGTGCGATTAAAAGCGATGACGAATACGGCAACACGGGCATGTCCGCATTTACCAAAGTGGCTGAGCAGCTGGGGGTTTGTTTGGAATACTCCCTTCCGTTTTTCAGAACCTACTCCCAAGAAAAAGTGCTAAGACTCGTGCAGCAAATCAAAACCTCTACGTCTCGTGTCATTGTGGCTTTCCTTGTTCACTTTGACTTGGCGGTTTTGCTGCATGCGTTTTCTGAGCACAACATCACCGGGTTCCAGTGGGTGGGAAGTGAGGGATGGATATCTGATCCGCTTACAGCTGCAATGGATAAGCACAACATACTACAGGGGGCCATAGGGCTGGCAATTCCCAAAACTAAAGTCACAGGTCTTGAGGAATTTATCCTAAACATAAAACCGCTGAAATCTGTAGGCAGTGACATCTTCACTAAGCTCTGGGAGGCTCTTTTTAAATGCAGATACTCTCCCCAGAGCGACTCAGATGTAACAACAATGTGTACCGGTGAAGAGAAGCTGTCTGAGGTGGAAAACAGTTTTACAGACATGTCACTGATGCCCATTTTCTGTAATGTGTATAAAGGAGTGTATGCCATTGCTCACACCCTGCATAACCTTCTGGGCTGCAAGCAAACATGTCCTACAAAGAAGCAGCCCGACCCTCTTACAGTGAGTTTAATGTTCTATTCATATTCTTTAAGTCTGAAATATTATACATGGGGAGCAAGAAATCTGACAACCAGCCAAATTTCCAATGAATGCAAGTTCTAATACTAATCACTTTTACAGTTCCTAAATCACATCAAAATGGTCAAGTACAAAACCAAAGAAGGCGAAGAGGTCTATTTCGACTCAAATGGAGACCCTGCTGCAAGATATGAGATCATAAACTGGCAAATCAGTAAAGAACACAAGTATGAATTTGTCACGGTTGGACTTTATGACTCCTCTTTGCCTGCTCAAAAACGATTAGCAGTGAACATGACATCTATTGTGTGGGCGCAGCATTCTAAAGAGGTAGAAAATAATAATTAAAATCTGTAATTATTACCTGTATGTATGCACACCTCCTCTCTTATCACATATATTTACAGAACGGAAAAACAAACAAGTAATAATTGTATTTCACAATGCTCACAGGTGCCCATATCTGTGTGCAGTCAGAGCTGCCAATCAGGCACTAGGAAAGCAGTGCTGAAAGGAAAACCCATCTGCTGCTTCGACTGTGTAAAATGTGCTGAAGGAGAGATCAGCAACATGACAGGTATTAAAATCAAAGTGACAAAAATGTGTATTTACTGTACTACTATTTAACTCATTATAATATCTAAAATTCCCTCTCCCTTCATGACAGATTCTATTACATGTCAACAATGTGATGAAGACTTCTGGTCAAATCCACAGAGGGATGAATGTGTCAAGAAGGAAACTGAATTTCTGTCCTACAATGAAATTATGGGAATTCTACTAACAACCATTTCTATTGCTGGTACAGTTATGACAGTAATAATATCACTTATTTTCTTTAAACATAGAAACACTCCAATAGTCAAAGCCAACAACTCTGAGCTGAGCTTCCTGCTCCTTTTCTCACTGACTCTGTGTTTCCTCTGTTCACTCACATTCATCGGTCGTCCCTCTAAGTGGTCCTGCATGTTGCGTCACACGGCATTTGGCATCACCTTTGTCCTCTGCATCTCCTGTGTTCTGGGGAAAACACTAGTGGTGTTAATGGCCTTCAGGGCTACACTTCCAGGCAGTAATGTCATGAAATGGTTTGGGCCTCCACAGCAGAGACTCAGTGTTGTTGTCTTCACTCTCATACAGGTCCTCATTTGTGTGCTGTGGTTAACAATATCACCTCCATACCCCTTCAAAAACCTAAAACACTACAAAGAGAAAATTATTTTGGAATGTCATTTGGGCTCAAATGTAGGTTTCTGGGCTGTTCTGGGTTATATCGGGCTCTTGGCTCTGTTGTGTTATATTTTGGCTTTTCTGGCTCGGAAGTTACCTGATAACTTTAACGAAGCTAAATTCATCACATTCAGCATGCTGATATTCTGTGCAGTTTGGATCACCTTTATTCCAGC
>JAVGVS010001987.1:0-13682 GCA_032718565.1 Distichodus sexfasciatus
AAAGCGTTTGGCGCGCATTCCAGAATAAACTATGGAAAATCTAGGGTAAAATCTCAATAAACGGTTGCATTGTGAGTAGAACGCTGGTTGTTGTGGTTATTTACAGCTAAAATATGCACTGTGTCTATAATAAAGGGGACATTTTGACTGAACTGGAGCGTTTTAACGAGTAACAGTGCTCATTTACATCATGAATAATGTCATTTATGCGTTTTCATGCATTTACTTGTTTTTTGTGCATGGAATATCTCACAAATACTTTCACACACAGAGAGATCAGGTCTTGTCTTGATCACGCCTCTGAAAACGTTGTGCGTCACTAATAAGCGTCCGTGTGAAACGCAAGCGGCGCACGCTGTAGCGAGTGAAATGAATGAAACGAAGCTTCGATTCTAGAAAAATTGGCTCGACCATGTTTTGTAATCGAATTATTCCAGTTATTCTAATAATCGTTTCAGATCTAACCAATATTGGTTTTTCAGGGCCGATATCGATACTGATTATTGCTAGTTAATGTGGCCAATAGCCGATATTTGGAACTGATAAATAAATAAATTTTAAAAATAAAATAAAAAAATAAATAAAAGAAAATCTGTCAAATTTGTGAACTTGACAAACACCAACACACAACTTTATTTAAATAACTTAATGTTTATAAATACTTAAGTGAGTCGAGAGCAAACGGCTCAGAGAGAAGAAACGGCAGTGGAGCTACGGCAGTGGAGTTACAGCAGCGCATCTTGTAATTCTTTAATATCGGTGATGGTCAAAAAAACTAGCAAAATGCCTAATATGGCCCCCAATAACCGGCCAGGCCGACAATCAGTTGACCCTTAATGAATAGTCCAAGTAATAAATAATCCAAATATCACAATACGCATCACATGTTAACAGTTAAGGCACTAGACTGAATTGGGTCTGACATACAGGAGCAGAGTCAGACAGACTCAATGCACTATATCCACTCCTAACCATGACATTAAATTCAATATGTGTGTGTGTGTGTGTGTGTGTGTGTCTGTGTGTGTGTGTGTGACGTGCTGTTCATTAGAGCTTGTTGCAGATAAATGTCATGCATGTGAGTTTACCTGATTCACATGTGAAGGTCCTGGTGGTGTCATCGGTGAAGATGATGGCCACAGCTTGACGCTTAGTATCACGTGGTAGTCTCGTCACATTTTTCACGTTACTGATCTCTGTCACCTGTGGAAAAGTTGGGATATGTTCACATATCCTAAGGACATGTCTTTTTCTAAATAGTTTTATTTGTAATTCCATACTGGCTCTCAACTCATTGTATGATCATTTCTACTTTTGAAATTTACAGTTCAATATTTGCTGTGCAGCTGCACTTGGCACTTTAAAAACATTACACACTGCACTCATTGCACCTTTTAAAACCATTGCACCTTATGTATATAAGTAATAGTTCATGTTTTTAAATCTCTTTCCCTTATCTCCTTATTCTTAAGTTATTAAAGTTTGTATTTGCATGTTATCATTCTTATTTTTATTTTATTTTTAACTTTTAATTTTTGTCTTAATTTGCACGGTCAAAGAGCGGATCAGGATACATTTCACTGCATGTTGTACCTGTGTAATTTACATGTGACAAAAAAAGAATCTTGAATCTTGAAATTTATGTGGATAATTGGAGGAATTCATAGACAGTGGCACAGCTCAACAAACCCTGTTTTAAATGTAATGATAAGAAAAATACATGTCTGAACGTTACAGGTTATTGGAATATATATTTGGATGTAGGTCTATATACTTACTACATGTGACCCTCCACGGCAAAACCAGTCGCTTGTCGCAAATTTTCAAAATTGTTGTTTTCATGAAAGGGCATAAATCAAGCTTCAAAACGATACCTATATTGAATGAATCGGACGACATATGACTGAGATATCAACATTCAAAGGAGTCGGGTTTTTTCTGTCACGTCAAGTGAGAAACGGAGAAATCTGCCTTTGAAGTTGACCATCGCCGTAGCACTCATAGACGCTTGGTGCGGTCGCGGCTACGTTTGCGTTTACGGTAGCCTACGCTGCATTCACAGCCACACGGATAGCCTACCTGCGTTAGGTTAACTGAACTCGAGAGACGCAGATGGATTCCGGAGAAATATCTTCACGCTAGTCAACCAGTGGATTTACCGTAAATATTGGAGTAGAGCGGTCAAAACAGAAACTTTTAACATTCTGCTGGAATTGAATTCCTCACCTCAAGAAAGTCACATTTTTAGGATGGAAAGGGTAAGTTTTGCAGCGAAATTTATTCACAACAGTACAGTATAGACCTTCCACTGTTTCAAAACACTAAAAACAAAAAATCCAAAATTTTACCCCACGCAACATAAACGCTCATTTTTCTCGGAAACCTCCGTTGCGACAAGCGACTGGTTTTGCCGTGGAGGGTCACATACTAAAGAGCCTGGCCCAGTGTACCAGACATCGATAAGTTTCTTAAAATTGAAATCCCTTCAGGTGGGCTAGCAATAAACTGACCACTAACAACACCACTTTTTATCTCTATAGCGACACTGGATTAACTACCATCTGATCTCTGCATTCTTGTTAGCTGTAATTTGAGCAGTCATCATCAACCCTCCTCCATAATGCTGCTGTTTAATGTAAGTACAGACCTGGGAAAAGTTCATTATTTCATTTATTTGTTTATCCATTTTGTTTTCCAAAGAGTTTCTCCCAAATTAGACTCATATGCGTCATGGAACAATCTGCTGAAAAATCTCAAATTATTCATTCGTTCGTTATCCGAACTGCTTAATCCCAACCGGGGTCGCGAGGGGACCGGAGCCTATCCCGGGAACTTACAAGCGCAAGGTGAGGACCAACCCTGGTTGGGCACCAAGACACCGCAGGGCTCACACACTCACACAGTTTAGACTCCCCAATCAACCTACAGTGCAATGCTTTTGGACTTGTGGGAGGAAGCCGGAGCACCCGGAGAAAAGCCACGCCAACACAGGGAGGGCATGCAAACTCCACACCCGGAGATCGAACCCAGGACCTTCTCGCTGTGAGGCGGCAGCGCTAACCACTGCGCCGCCGTGCCGCCCAATCAAACACTTGACACATGTAGTTCTATCAGAAGATTTAACTGCATCATTAAGGTGACGGTAAATGAGCCACCTTTTCTTGAAAGTTTAAACTGCTTTTTTTGAAGTATTTGTTATTTTTTCGTATTATGCCGTATATGTGTGTAATGTCGCAACCTGCCTTTGTATCTGACTCTGGATTCAGGCTGCAGAACGAAGCTTTGGAGGGACCTCAACCACCTGAGTTTTAACCATGTGACTTCATCTCCAGTATATAAGGACTCAGTTTAAGGAGAGACTTTATATTATTGTGGATATTCCCTTTATTCCCGAGCTTTCTTGCTGGAATGGTTACCTGATTCTTGGACTATTGCTTGACTAAAGGCTCCTTTCTGGTTTGAGTTTTTGGAATTTGGTTTGTTTGAGGACTTTATCTATTTAAGACTTTGTTCTTGCATATTTGTATCAGAATTAACTCTGCTGAATTTTAGGGTGCTTTCAAACCTATATTTGGTTCCGATTCAGGGAGTGAAACTGTACAAACCGTTGCAGTTGGTGGCGTAACGGTAGGATGTTCATCTCGTGATCAGAAGGTCGCAGGTTCGAATCCAGGGCCGGTAAAGTTACCACGGGACTATGCGTTTGCAAACAGTTTTGTGATTGGCCAGATTTTTGCGGGAAGTTTCAAGAAATCCCGCAGAGATTTTTTCGATCAAAAAATGGAGCAACAACAACAGTATTTTCATGTATTGTTATTCTGCGGTAGGTTTATCAGTGTTCATATACCCAATATGACCATACATCTAGGCCATACCAAGTAGAAACCAATATTTTGCTGCATTACGTCGCACTGCTGCTTCCATAGAGCTCCACGACTCATCTTGGGTGCCATAAAATTGCTAAACGTGTTTACGACTGGCAGTGGCAATGTTGCGACAGTGCAGTGTTTTGGTCATGGATGTGTTTGCGACAATACAGGGTAATTGAATCGGTTTGTGGGTCAGTTGTGTTCTCGCTGGAAACAAACCGTCCCGTGGAACGACTGGAAGCGTTGTGAGGCCACCCTCTCCACGCGTTCTCAGCCCGGTTGATTAGTTCGCTCCCGGGGGGAAAACATTCCCGGTATCGGAACAACGAGCTAGGTATGAAAGCACCCTTACTCTGCGTTTGGGTCAGACTCGGCACATCACAGTGTAGCATATAATGGTTGCTATCTTGGCAAGGTTCTCTTGCTCTCAATGGAAAATAATAAATGGGAAATAAAAAAATAACACAATGGCCGTGAGTGTTCAATCACGTCTTACCGTTAATCCTTCAACAAATAAAAAAAAATGGGCTGACAAAGTGATGGAGAGGAGATTGGGCGAGAACCACAAGAGAGACACAGCCCTACGATACTTCTCTCGTTTTAATTGATCTGACAGTCCGTCTGCATGTGGGTTTGTGCGGTGTGTATGTGCAAGTGTGTGCATGTGTGTGTCAGTCTCAGCAAACCGTTTGAAGGCGAAGATGCTCCCCCACATGGAGTATTGATTTCCCTATACAGGGAGGCCCAGAGCTAGAGGATGAGTTCAGACAGAACACACGCGCACATACACTCGTGCGCACACACACACACACACGCATGCATGCACACCACACGCAGCTTGATGTTTTCAGCTTTCAACCAGGGATTTCATGTTTGCTCTTCGAGTGTTAAGGCTCGACTCTTGTTTCTTGACTTTCCCTTTATGACTTAGTCTAGCTTTCATAAATTGTTAGACCGTTAAGCGTAATGTGATCCTCATGTCTTTTAGAGATGGAGTGGAAAAGTCTTAAAGGCAAAGCAAACCTCAGTGAAGCAAACAGAACTGAGAGGTTTTTCTGCCACACATCAAGTTTTTCTGCTGAAGATTTGATTAAATTATCAGAAAAGTATTAAAAAAAAAAAAACATGAAAATACAAAAAGAATACAATCCAAAGAAAAACAGAAATAAAGTGAAAGGAAATCATCAAATCGATCTTTAAGAAAGGTCTTGAAATCTTCTAAACAATTTAAAGACACTCTTTGACATAATAACAAAATTGAACAAAAGACTTACACTTAGTCTTTTGACATTTTTAATTGAGGTTTGAATGCAACAAAATCTGAGGAGTTTCACAACAAATTTTTGTTCAGTTCGCAAATCTATCATGAAATTAAAAATGTATGCAAGCAATCCAATACGAGGCCCAGATCTAAGGTATGTATGTGTGTGTTGGACCAAGAGAAACATGAAAAGCACAGTCGCTGTGCAAAGTAGTGAAGTCTGGAGATGAGAAGCTGTATCTTAGCTAAGGTTGATGGGTTACCTTGGGACAGGCTCTAATGTAGGCTGTTTTCTCATCCGGGTACTTCTCCAGACGGCGGGGTCCTTTGCTAGAGGACTTTTTAAATACCAACCAGCAGCGCCGATAGATCTGAAAGACAAACACACACACACACCAAATTATATCGTTTCCGTCTTTAAGCATCAATATGAGTCATCAGAATACAGTATTTACCATCCAAAACATAATTAGGTAAAGAAATCAATGAATGATCATTGGAACAAAACAGTATAATATATAGTATAGTATTTGCACAATTTGTTTTTTTTAATCTAAGACAAACTTTAATAGTAGTTTAAGATTAAAACTGAGGTTAATTCTCAGCTTTTTTAACAGGTAAAAACTTCTCCCCCACAGTGAAAGTATTAAATGTAAAAAGTATTAAAGTATTTAAAGTATTACATTTAGAAAGTATTAAATTGAGCAAATAATGCCAACAGAAGTGAACACATTTTCACTTGAGTAGTATTTGGAAACGACTTTCACTTCACTACATGTGAAAAACAAGTCCTTTTCACTTCACGACACTTTTATCAAAGTTCTACTTCCAAATATGTGGATAAAGTAAATGTTATTCCCCCTTTTCTAAAGCGTGGTTGTTTTTTTGCACGTGTCAGTCTCTCAGTAATCAGTAGGGTTACATCACGCCTGTAGACTGTTACTATAAAACCAAGTTCAGACAGTTCTGCTGTTATTTTGTCTTGCTTAAAACACTGTTGCTGTTGGAAAGTCATGAAGCTAGAGGGTTTTAAGCAGGTTGGAATGTTAATTTTATGTTCTGAGCAGGCTGCATTTACAGCTATTGCACTGTCCCCCTGATTAACATACACATATAGTATGTGTGCACACACTGCCAGAGCTGTCAGAATACCACCATGCTGTTTTGTGGGGGTGTGTAGTCTTAGAATTAATTACAAAAATAAACTGATGACTGGTTTTCTTTGTCAGTTCGGGTTGTGTTTCATTGTGTAACATTCTACCAAAACGTTATTCTACTGGTTCTACAAGGTAGTCCGATGCATGAGGTGTAAGTGTTGTGGCAATAATGCAACAATGCGGTGAAAGAAGATGTACTTTTAATATTTAATCTTTTTTTTTTTTAAACAACTACTTCAGTACTTTAAGCCAAAATTTGACTGTACAACTTTCACTTGTATTGGAGCAACATTTGACTAGTGGTATCTGTACTTGAAAGTGAAAGTGAGTGATTATTTGTCATTGTGACCTCTGCATTTGATTCATCAGTGAAGGAGCAGTGGGCAGCTAACCTGTGCAGCGTCCGGGGAGCAGCGCTTGGGGACAGTACCTTGCTCATGATCTCAGTGGTAACTTTACCGGTGCCAGATTTGAACCTGTGACCTTCCGATCACAGGGCAAACACCCTACCGTTACACCACCAACTGCCCCTCAACTGCCACTTTCACTTAAGTAATGAAGTTAGGTACGTTGCCCACTTCTGAGCGCCAACAGAATTGGGATTTAAGTCAAACATGCCTCCAAACTGCAGCTTAATCGTGTTTTATATTGCTATATAAATTTTTGCCAAAACTGAATAGTTCCTGTAAAACTACTGGACAAAATCCAAACAGAACTGCTCTGCAACTTTTGTTTTTCATGTGGAGAACAAGGTTGAACAACAACCAGGAATATAATATCTTCCATAGTGATAATGTGGTTTGTGTTATTCTGCATTCTCAGAAACAAAACAACATCGTAGCATTTGTCATTAGGGTGGTGTTCCTTATAAACATTAACAGTCAAACTTCAACTTGTACTAAAAGGTACAATATTTTCATGTTCTTAAAGGATTTATTTTCATTCATTTTTAGTTGTATACATTACAGAACAACAAGTATATTTTATGTACATTGAGATTACTTAAATTATGTTTGAGAATGTCTGGAAAAATCCTGCATACATCAAAATGTTGTGATCAAAACTTGTCACTGAGGCTCAAGACGAGTTAGTTTAGGCAGGAACAACAAAAGTAATAGTACGATACCAGAGATGCTCACAAGTCATTTTTTAAACAGAACACAATGCTTGCAAAAATGTCTGAATACATGACTGAGATTATTCTGTTATGCTTGAGGAAATACTTGACTGTTTTCCTGATTAAAACAACGTAATAATTACACACCCATAAATATATACATATATATAGGCTAAATTATTGTCACGGCTCCTCTGGACCTTGGCCGGACAGTACCCCCTAAAACTCAGTTAGTGTTTAGTGTTTATTCTCTGTTTCTCTGGGTTCACTTTCACTGTTATTCCTGTGGTGTTTACTCCTCTTGTCTCCTCAGTTAGCCTTAGCTTCCCCTGTTAGCTTGCTCCTCACTTCCGGGTTTCTGTGTCTTCACTTTGTGCCATCGTGAGTAGTTCACTCTCTGTTTAGAGCGCACCCCACTTCTCTGTATGTTGTCTGCACTGCGTGCTCCCTACCTAGTAGGTAAGTGTCTGTTTAGAACACCCCCTGCGCTTATCATTACTTTCACCTGTGGCTCGTTTGCCTTGAGCGTGGAATTGGTGCAAGCACTCGTTTGTTGAGTTATGTGGCTTTATTTAATCCTGTTTGACCCATGTCTCTCCGTGTTTGTCACCCTCGTCATATGTGTGGTTGGATTTACGTTGTTGTTTTCTCGGTCTAGTTTTGCTCATGTTATCCCTCACCCGTGTTTTGTGTGTGTGTCTCTAGGCTCGTGTCTCCCAGCAAAACCCCCCATCCGGTCAGGCTGCCAAGGTGTTTCCAGTGCCTGGATCGTTTTTGTTTAGCCTTGTGGGTCTAAGAGCATCAGGAGATTGCGCTTTCTGGTTCCCCACGGAGGAGTCCTCTGGTAACCGTATCATAAAGCTGGGAGCACGAGCCCCGTCTTTCTTTTGATACTTTGTTCTTGTCCTGTTTTGCCCTGTGGATTGTTTGGACCTTGTTTTGTTTCCCTCATGTCGTTCACCTCCCTCTCTTGTGTTTCTCCCCAGGCTCGTGTCTCCCAGTAAACCCCTGTCCGATCAGGCTGGAGTGTGCCTAGATCGTTTCAGTTTCACCTCGCGGGTCTTAGAGTGTCAGGACATCACTCCTTTTCCCCACCGAGGATTCTTCTGTTTGCCGTACCCCACCTTTCTTTTGTACTTTGTTCCTGTTTTTTCCCCGTGCCTTTTTGCCCTGCCTTTTGTACCTTGTTGCCCCTGGTTTTGCCATTATGTTTCCCTGGCCCGTTTCCTCCAATAAACCCTTTTGTTATGCCTGCAAGTGTCCTCACCTTCTTCCTCCAACTGCACCATGACAATTATTTACTCTAAAAATTCTTGAATTACATTTATTAAAATGAAAATGATAAGTTTAGACAGAGTTCTGTAATTTTGTGACGGTCCCTAATCCTGCGGCGCTAAAACCACCAGGAACACAGAGATTGCGAGTGAGAGCTGACGTTGTTAAAGAAATTAAACAGTATAATTTGTGATTTGCTTCCGGGGCGGTAGTGTGTTGTGTTGCTTGTTCTGGCTCATTGTCACGTCAATATGTAGGAAATGTCAAACAATACACCTGCTTTACCGCAATGCCACTTCCCATGCGTAACCAACTGAGCGTGTGCACGTTTACAAATCGGCTCCATAGGTCGGCCAAACGCCACCGATACCTGATCCAGCTATTTCAGTTATTATCAGACCGAAGTCAGATCCACATATCGCACTGATCAGCTATTTTAGTCATTATCAGATCGACATCAGATCCACATATCGGATTGGTGCCATCTCTAGTCAAGTCTCAAGTCTCTAATGACAGAAATGATTTTCTCTCATCGGATGCATGCCATCTGGTCTAGATAAGACTGCGTTATGTTATGAATGTATGTTATGAATTGAAAGCACACACTACTGTCATTTATTATTATACGCTACACTATCAAAATGTATTAAAAAATTAAAAGTATATTAAATGTATTTAGAAATATTTGTGTGCTTTTTTTGTTCTGCACCACAGGATAGAGGATGGTTTTGATTTGCATGAGTGCGCGTAACATCACGGGAGGGAATTACAGGGGTGTTGGCGGCCTACTGGTTAAGACAGTCGCCTCTGGACCAAGAGGTTGTGGGTTCAAGTCTGACCTCTGGCATTACCATCATTGGGTCCCTGAGTAAAGACCCTTAACCCAAGTTGCTCCGGGGAAGACTGTCCCTGAAATGACTAAATGGAAGTCGCTCTGGATAAGAGCATCTGCTAAATGCTGTAAATGTAAAATTACACAAAGGCAACACCGGGGTGCATTCTGTCAAAAAGGAGTGCATACTTAGTGTTACAGAAGACAAGCGTATTACTGCGTTTTCAAAGCGTTTGCACGCAGTGTCAGGAGTAGCCAGTTTCATTGATTATAGTGGTTGCAGCAACCTGACACTGAGGCGACGCTTTAGTAACACGCCTGGTGAAGCTTCTCTGTGACATTCAGCTCGCCATCGATTTCCCTAACGTCAATACACTGGAAAAACTGAAATGGATTAAACAAATTAAGATAAACAATAATTACATTAAAATAAATATTGTTAGCGAGTTCTAAATCTCAAGTCTCAAGTTTTTTGAGGGCGAGGCTGAAGTCAAGTTTTGAGTCATTGTTTGTGCGACTTCAGTGCGGCTCGAGTCGGCATCTCTGTATGACACTATACAACACCTACTGCTGTTGTAAAGCCATAGCTGCTCTATCACTGTAATGCCAAGTGCGTACATATTAATGTGAGGCTACACACCTGAATATGCAGAAGATCCTGTGAAATTCTACAAAACAACATCAGCACCATGCTGGCAAAAACACTGCTTAGCTGTGAACCCACGTGAACTGCTTAGAGAAAAGCACAGTGAAAATATATGTTTCTGTAAAACCCGGACAGTCGGGCGGTTTCAGTGAGAAGCCTCCCGCGGCGGAGCAGCGTGATTCCGTCGTGATGAAGAGGTTAAAGAGTTGAGGAGAGAAAAAAAGTCTGGGCAAGAATGTTCTGAATCATCATAAACTAATGGCTATTGCTCTCCAAGTTAATGATATTTGAGGCCCTTCTCCGTCTCAGTGATAAATAAAAGCTCCTCTGTTTGTGCCCCTGACGTCTTTCAACAATCATGCCTACAGTTGCCACGGTAACCTCACACTGAGAGAGCACCTGCTTGGTAAACCAGCCACACCTGAGGTACGCGCACACACACACACACACACACACGCACACACTTTTATGTCTTTTTGGGATCCAGATTTGGCTCTTACAATGGTAGCTGTACAGGGTAACCACACACACACTGAGACACACACACACACAGACTCTCCCTCTTCCTCTCTCTATCTCTGACACACACACACACACACACACAGGCAAATATTCTTTTATCACTCTGCCTCGCAGGTGTCCCTAAGCACAGTGCTGCTCGGCTCTCATATGCCTAGAAACATTATTTCCTACTGTGAGCCATTACCACTAATGAAACCTACGAGGTTGCAGGACGGCGAATAAGTTCATGAACCTGTCATTACCGCTGATGAAGCAACTGTTCCAAAGCGACACCTGTTGGACTGTTAGACATCATGTTCCTGCGGCGATGTGGCACCTGTGCCTCTATCTGATAATGCCGTAATACCCATGAGCGCACTGAGGGAATAGGAGAGGGAACGAAAGGAAGACTTGGGAAGAAGACAGGAATAATAAAGCCTTCCCATAATATAGTAGATTAAGCTGCATTTCACGGAGAACTCTAGTGTTAAAAGGATATTGTGGCGAAAGGTTTGTAGCTATTTGACTGTTTATTTTTCAAATTTGGCATATTTTGAATTTAACTTTTTGAGACCGACGCACGCATTTTGAGTTGTTTATTCATTCGTTTTTTAAATAACTCAGAATCCCTTCAACGTACAGAAAGCTCAAACATACCATCAGAATCTCAAGACTTTGAGCTTAACAGACATTGCGTAAAGAAGTAATTACGCAAGTAATCGCGCAAAAATACATAAATAACATTATTCGCGATGTAAACACATGCACTGTGTTGGAGCGCTCGCGACGCTCATGTGGAACGCCACGGCTCGCAAAAATGTAGTTCTCTTTTATATGCCAAAATGAGTCTAAATCTGCCCAAAATTACCCCAAACTTCAGTATTTCCTCAAATTCAATTGATCTGATTTTCACACAGTAATCAATACAAAACATGCATACTAAAAATTGCATGATTTATTTTCAAATATTTTTATTCTGTATACAGAAGATACCAAATGGATAAAGAAGTTAGTTGCCTGGCACTAACCTTATCTTTCTTCACAGTACCATAGTAAGCCGTAGAATGTCTCTGCATAAAAAAACTCTGCAAAGCCAATAAAACAGATACTGTTCTTATCATCTCTGTAGTTATATCTACAGTTTCTGCACTTATATACTATGTAAAGCTGAAAAAAACTAACATTTTTATAGGCACAGGTCAGTTTTCATCAGAAATGGGCTGATTTCAAGACTGTCGGCATTCACCCATCAAACTAGCGGTGGGTGATATATGGAATATACTCGATATATCTCGTCTTGTTTCACGTGTGACGTAGTAAATGACTATATTGTGAATATTGAGTACAGGAGACGAGAAGCGAATTGAAGAAGTGAGAAGTGAGAGTGAATATCCACGCGATTTCAGAGACATTAACTGGAAACGGAAGCGACCGGCATTGGTTATGTTATTCTGTGCACAAAAACAGAAGTAAATGCAAAAACACACACAATGTGATAAATGTGGTAACGCCATCACTCGCAAAAGAACGCTCCAGTTCAGTCAAATCTTCTCCTTTATTACAAGCCAAGCTCATATGTGACCCGATCTGCCGTAATGAGTCGGAAGTCGGCGTTCTATTTATTTAGATACGGGCCGATGATGTTGAAAAACATCACAAAAATAGCGATTTTTCTTTTTTGGAGACCAGATTAATTTTGACGACCTTTTCTTTCATATAAGACCAAAAAAGAAAAATCGATATTTTAGATGTTTGTCAACATAATCGGCCCGTATCTAAATACATAGAACGCTGACTTCCGACTCATTACGGCAGATCGGGTTACATATTGTAGCCGACAAATAACAACTAAATAAATAACAGCATTCTACTTACAAGGCAGCTATTTACTTGATATTATTCCTGGCGTACATCCATCATTATTGTGACGTGACTGCGAGTTGAAGCACAGGGGATTGTGGGAAATGTAGTTTTCTCTCAGAATGAGAGAATATAATGAGATATGTATCGTGTATCAACAATATAGCTTATAAATATTGTGATATTATTTGTAGTCCATATCGCCCAGACCTACATCAATCGATGACAAATCTGAGTAGTGCAGGACGTCCTGAATACGACAACATAAGGCAGTTTATGACTAATTTCCACAGAAACACACTAGAATAAGCCTAAAAACAAAAGTATAGAAAAATGCCCCAAATTTTCTTAGGGCTGTAAAGTCTACACCAAGTCCGATGGGAACCCCGCAGCACTCGTCATTAATATTTAATTTCATTAAACAAATGCACATCCTCCCAAAGCCATAACGGCTTCACAACACCTCTGAAAATGACGAGAGTGCCATGTCATTTTTGCTAATGGAGTTTTCAAAGTTAGGCTGCATGCAAAACATAATTCTCAGTTTGTGACAGCGGTACGGGGTGGCACGGCAACTGCAAGGCTAAAAATACAGCTAACTACAGTCTCTTGAGTGGCGTTTTAAGGCAGTGAGAAGTGGAAGGTTCGGGAGATGCTGTTCACAGAGCAGGTAGGCGATGGATGCCTTGTTTGCATAATTTTGTCCCGGGAGTATCGGCTAATCCCCTGTAAACATGCTGTCACCAGAGAGAAGAGGGAAAAAGAACGAAGGAGATAGCGGGAGCGAGAGAGACAGAGAGAGAGAGAGAGAGAGAGAGCGAGAGAGAGAGAGAGAGAGGCAGAGAGGCAGAGAGCAACGCAAGGACATTGGACTCACTGAGTAGAACTGCCTTGTTTTGCAGTTTGTGCCGCTCTATGTCATGTCTCTGAACAATAAGTGCAAAGACGCAAAAGACGAGTGTCTCAATCATTTCCTCGTCCTCTATAAACTCTTCAGGGTGACTGGCAGGTCTGTCCATATGCGTGTCGCCTGCTGTGTTAATGTGTGCTGTTACGATAATCCCCTCCCCAGGGGGCTAGTCAGTGCAGTCAGGTTGGGGCCAGTCCCCCCCTGCAGCCGGATTAGGCCTCTACTGAACACCAGCAGGTTCACACAGCGGTGAC
>JAVGVS010001988.1:0-13680 GCA_032718565.1 Distichodus sexfasciatus
ATATATATATATTAGAGAGATAGTATATTAAGTATAGTTAATATATATAGTTAATGTTTTTGGATTTATCTATATATCTATACATCCAAAAAATGTAGATCATACACACTGCACAAACAGTCATTTGACAAGTGTTTGATATTACTTATGAAGATAAAAAGAGTCAATGTAATGAGATAAAAAGAGAGCACTGTGCACAGAAATAGTGTAAAGGGGAGAGAGAGCGAGATAGAGAGAGAGAGGGGGGAGAGAAAGCGGTGAAAGAGGAAGTGGGGAGCGGATGTTTGGGTTTTTGAGCTCCCATTCATTTAAAAAGGCTTGAAGAAAAAAAGAGAAGAGTGCAGTGAGAGAGAGAGAGAGCGACACCTGAGCAAACCGCAGACTCGAGCGCTCACACTGGCTTTCCCGAAAGTGAGGGTCTGTTGAGCGCTGAGAAAAAAACAAGGTGAGAGGATGAAACGTCCATTGACGTAAGAGCCATAAGACAGCAGATTACAGAGAAGGGTGTGTGTGTGTGTGTGTGTGAGTGAGTGGCTTAATGTTGTTTTCTACTGAAGTTCGATCTGTAACAGCTACTGATGTAATGAAAAGATATGAGCCAGGAAGCTAGGCTCTACCAGTAACCAAGATTTCCCAGCTTGTGAAACTTCAATTCTTCAGCAACAACAAAACAAAACGCTGCGCATCAAGACTCACATACGTCCTGCCTGGTACGCCACAACCAGTTCTGGTGAAAACCAACTCTTACTGACACACAAGGCCCTCTTTAAACAATTCCTGCATGAGTTGTGATACACAGATTAAAAAGCAAGGCCTCTGACCTCACCCAAACACGAGAACTGGTAGAGCTGTGAACTGGAGTGAACTCGGGCACATGAGAGGGTTAAAGGCATCCACGCATGCAGGTGTACACTCATATGGAGTCCTGTGTGCTTACTTAACTCACACCTTTTTAAAGAGTGTTGACTAAATCCAAGCATCAGTATTGCATGACAGCAGGTGTCATTTTTGGAAATATAAAGTTTCACTCACATGAGCTGACAAAGAGCCGCATTTTCATAGCTGGCATCATCACGTGGGAGGTGCTGAGCTGGTGCAGTGACTCGGTGTGTCCATGCATGACCCAGCATAATCAGTGTTTATCTGTGAGCTGGCTCTCGGCTCTCACTCCTCTACGTTTCATCATTATGCTTTCTCCCGTCTGCTCTTCAAACCAAGACCAAAAAGGGTGCAGTCATCACAACTCAACACACACTCACTAACAAGGGAGAGATTGCTTCTGAGTGTATGCGAGTGGCAAGTGCACCGGATTTATGACACATACAGGTCAGAAGAGTGTTGTAAAAGCAAACAGGCACACGCTCCAGGAAATCTCTGCTTAGTCCAATCTGGGTTAATATGCAGAGTAAAGGCCTGACATGAGCTTCACTTTCCACTTTTTAATCACAGTGAATCACTTCAAGTGCTGAAGATAAATCGTAACCTGTTGAGTGCCTCGTGTTGGTGCACACTAGTCTTTCAAGTGAAGTTTAAGTGAGTGATTATTAGTCATTGACCTGCGGTGTGTTGCCGCCTGCCCAGGACTGGTCCATAGTTCTCAGGACAGGCTCCGGTCTCCGCGACCCCGATAGGGATTCAGCGGTTTGGATAATGCACGAATGACATGAAGGATTATTTGTCATTGTGAACACAGCACAGCACACAGTGCACCACAGCCACATGTGAGCTCTGCACTTGACCCATCCTTGAAGGAGCAGTGGGCAGCGTTTTAGCAGGATCTGGGGGGCAGTGCTTGGGGACAGTACCTTGCTCATGAGTACCTCAGTGGTACCTTTACCGGTCAGGCACTTGAACCGGTGGCGCGGCCTAACGTTACACTACACACTGCCCAGGAAATCAGTATGAACAGTATGAGTCAGATAATCCAGAAAAGTGATGTGTGTCTTAAATCTACTTTCTCACAACAGCAGACAGAGTGCTGAACTCATCCGCCCTGTAAACTGCTCCTGCTCATCACAGACGACATCATCCGGCAAGCCTGCCAGTCACTTGACTTTCCCCCAAGTTCATTCAGCCGTTCTCTCACTTTCTCACTCTCACGCACGCAGTACACAGACGAGTGAAAACACAGTGAAACACTCCGCTGCTGGAGAGCATTATTCACCAGTTCTTGCATCAGAGTTGAGAAGTTTTGAGTTGAGAGTTTAGATAAGAGCTGAGGGTAAACTCGCCAGAGGAAGTGAAACAGCTGTGAAGAATGTGGAGGGCAGAAACGCAAACACACACACACACACCAAACCTCATACCCAGTCCACAGCAATGCCAAGAACATAATAACTAGAGCTGGGCGACATCACCTCAAATCACGATATCATCATGATAACTTGAACATGTGACCTTGATTACAATTGTTTGTGGCCTTTTAAATTTTGTTGTTTGTCGTCATAGTTATCTGACAAGGTTTCTACTATAAATGTGCTCAACTATTCAAACTGTTTTCTAATGAAAGTGCGCATTTATCAGACTGGCAGAGTTACAGGAAAACACACACTAGTATGTATTTAAGGACACACAACGTGGCATTCAACTACACCGTGGGATTAAGCATTAACAAAATTAAACAGACATATTCACAGAGTTCAGAAATAACCAAAATAACAGACCTGGGTAAGATCAGAGCTTCTCAATGTGCATTAACTTTCAATTAACTGTCCAGTCCTAATTATAAAAACAGTCTAAAATTCACTGCTACAGTTCTACAGTCACCCCAGTCCTGGTCAGCTTTACTTCAAGTTGCTTCAGATTAATTCACATAGGATTCTAATTACATTTCAAAAATCCAACATGACCATATCAATTTCTCTAACGAGCAGAACTGAAGCAGCACTGTGTTTTTTCTACTGAAATTGGAACTCCGTTATCAGTTCCAGAAGTTAAGGAAGAATGTAAACAAAAAATATGCTGAAAAGAAAGTTCCTTGCTGTTTTGTGGAAATGAAGGTGTAGTGCAGTGTAAATGCTTGATTATGAAAATGTCCAACAATGACAACAGATTTTTGGAGGGAGAGAAGTGACTTACGTGTCACCGTCTTCGTCCTGTCGCGTGGCTAAAGCCACCTCGTTCCGCAGACAGTCCACATCCTGAAAAACTCGAGCGCAGGGAACAGCAAACGGCGGCACATAATCTGCAATTAGACACACAGAGACGGTTCAGACAGGACATTTACACTTACAACATTTAACAGACGTTCTTATCCAAAGCAACCTTCTTCCTCATTTCAGGGTCAGTCTCCTGCAGCAACTTGGGGTTAAGGCTCTTACTCAGGGAGCAGTGGTGGTAGTGCAGGAGGACCTCTTGGTCGAGAGGCGAGTGTCCTAACCACCTCCACCTCAGGCAAATGCGCAAACGTGTAGGAAACACATCACACCGCTAAGGTCTTATCATCACAAGCAAATTCAGCAGGATAAAATCAGAGTCGAGGCTCATAGCGGGAGCTCGGGATAATGACAGCAGGGCTTACTAAGATGTAGAAAATGACCGTTTGAATGCAATTAAGTACAACCACAAACCAGATTAACCACGCAAGACGGTTGGATTTCTCTGTTATGTCACAAAGCAAGACGTGCGATACGTATCTCCAGAGCACTGAAACACACAGAGGCTGAGAGCTGCAGCGAGTGTCGAGTCAGGCTTGTGTCCTGAATCAGACTTAAAGGCTCCCGCTGACCCACTGACATGTTTTGCAAGGAAAGACTAAGCGTTTCCTGCTGCTCTGAGTTTCACAATGACAAACTACACACTGCTGGACTGACCGTGACTGCGCAATCTTCTCTTTCTGACACACACGCACACACACATACACAGGATCTACTTATGAAGCTTGATCATAAGATTTAGACGCAGACTTAATTAAGACCTACTTTTGAATAACACACACCTGCAGCATGAGGAAGGTCCTAACCTTAGAGAAAAGTTTAACACACACACACAGAGCGAAGCTCTATTATGAAACTGATAGACTTAATAGTGATATCCAGCACACACACAAGCACACACACACACACACACACACAAGCACACACACACAAGCACACACACACACACACACACACAAGCACACACACACAAGCACACACACACACAAGCACACAAGCACACACACACACACACACACACAAGCACACACACACAAGCACACACACACACAAGCACACACACACACAAGCACACACACACACACACACAAGCACACACACACACACAAGCACACACACACACACACAAGCACACACACAAGCACACACACACACACAAACACACAAGCACACACACACACACACACACACAAGCACACACACACAAGCACACACACACACAAGCACACACACACACACACACAAGCACACACACACACACACACACACAAGCACACACACACACAAGCACACACACACACACAAGCGCACACACACGCACACACATTTCTATTAATGAGAAATGGATAATGAAAGTTAGAAACACACCTAGCACAGAAGGGATTATCATGGAGCCTGACCAACAGACTTAACAAAAGTAGGTAAAACAAAACCAAAATCAAAACCTTGCTTTAAGAAAAAAGTGTTTGCAGATAAATATGTTCACACACACACTCACACACACATCCTTGTACTTATATAGTATGAGGGCCTCCATTGACTTCTATATTACTGTATATAAATAATACTACACCTAACCCTAAAGACAACCCTGACCATAACCTCAGTGACCAAAAGCTAATCTTTCCACACTTTTAGTTTCGCAAATAAACTTGTATTTTTTTTTGTAAAAGCAGTTTAAATTAGTGAGGACCACTAAAAAAGTCCTCACTTCCCAAAAATGTCCTCACTCTGCTGGTTAAAAACTCATTTTGGTTCTCACTAAGTAGCAAGTACAAGAACAAACACACACACACACACACACACACAATAAGGTTGTATCACGAAACCTAGTCAAAATAATAACTCTCTAGCACACGGAGTTGAACCAGTGAAGCAGCACTGACCACACACAACATCAGCAGACAGACCCGGCGGGACTCACGGTGTGCAGGGTGCCCGTGTGTGGGCGCGTCTCCCCCGCCGTGCTCAGCTGCACTCCGCGGTCTCGGTGAAAGCGCGCGTCTAGGTCCGTGCCGGAAAAACTCGTTGTTGTTGTTGTTGTTGGGGAATGTGAGTGGACTGTGCGCTGTCCGTGAGTCGCGTCTCTCCACAGCCACATCGGGCTCCGCGGGCTGGTGGTCCGGGGGAACGGGGCGCTTTCTGAACGGGAGACGCGAGCGGTCCGGCGCGGGAGCCGAGGCTCGAAACGCGCTCTCCCGGGGTTGACCTCCTCCTCCTCCGGTGCCGGTTTGGAGCGGGATGGACCGGGAGCAGGAGGAAGCCGGAGCTGGGGCTGGTGTTGGGCGGCTGTTCGCGGCGTGTTCCTGCCCGGTTCTGTCCCACGCGTGACAGCGGCGTTTCTCCCGCGGTCCGTTGCTCAGGTCGAGCGGCGCGGAGGGCTCAGGGTTCTTACCGCTCATGGTCATGGTCGTCACGCGCGATCTCTGGCTTTTCGGTCAACCGGGCGGCATTTTAACGCAGCTGACAGCGCGAGTGGGTTACCCTCAGGGTCCGGGTTCCACTTCTGCTGAAGTAAAATGAAATAAGGCAGAATGGCTTAAATGTGCAGCTTCCCCACTCCTCTCACACGAGCTTCATGCCCACGGACACGCACCTGTAGTGTCGAGCTACGACGCGTCGAGCAGTAAAACCTACTGAGAGTAAAGTCTGACTAAGCAGTAATGCCGAGAGTGCAGCGTGATGCTGCTGTTTAAACTAAACTCATCTGCACTGAGAACACATCACCATCATCATCATCATCATCACCAACCTTCCTCACCACACACACGCACGAAAATACAGCCCACTGCCGCGGTGCCCAGCACTCTTCTGAACTCTCTCTCTCTCTCTCTCTCTCTCTCTCTCTCGTCCTTTTTACACACTCGGGGTTTTCCCTTTCACACGACTTTATTCTTCATTCGCCAACAGCCTGCAAAGCGAAACCAGCTGTACAGCAGCAGCATATTTACATCCGCTCTACACGCTGTTGTTTTGCGAGTGTTTGTGCGCGTATTTACATACATTATCCACACACTAATGGAAGAAGTAAATTAACCTTGCTTAATACTCCAACAAGGAGTGACTCATTCTCATCAATAAACCCGACTCGGCGAGGAAATTTGCTCTTAATAACACAATAGTTTTGAGTTTGCTTAGATTTTGGATAATGTAAGCGAATTTAAGTGAGTGGTTATTTGTGATTGTGAACATAGCACACAGTGCACCACAACCACATGTGAGCTCTGCATCTGACCCATCCATGAAGGAGCAGTGGGCAGCTTTTGACACAGTACCAAATGATCATTCACTTACATTCATGTAACGTGAATCTGTTCTAGTAATCAATGGTTTTTGTAAAAACCTGGAGCAGGAATCTGCGTCTGGAAGTCCATGTGAGGAGGCAGACTGATTTACATTTACAGCATTTAGCAGACACCATTATCTAAAGTGACTCTAGATAACAACTAGACCACCACCATGCTCATCCTGGAGGCACACTGTGATCTTACAGAAAGATCATGGTTTATATCTTTGCTGATATATGATGTGCCTAAAGGAAGTGAACATATAACAGCACACAGTGCACCACAACCACATATGAGCTATGAATTTGACCCATCTGTGAAGGAGAAGTGGACAATTTTTTGGCAGCACCCGGGGAGCAGTGCTTGGGAAAGGTACCTTACTCATTAATACCTCAGTGGGTACTGATCTGAACTTACTGATCTGGGACCTGAACTGGCAACCAGCTGGTCATGGTCAACTCCCCAACCATTACACTAGATGTTATAGAATACAGGTCAGTTGTGCCGCCTCACTTTTTAAATAAGATTAGAAAACATATACTAAAATTATACATGTGCAAAATATGTATTTATTAGTTAATATGAGCAAATGGATTGGGCAATTACTATAAATACATGAGTTACTTTTACTCAATTAAAACTGTACAAGTTATTAACTTTAATTACTCAAGCCAACTGGCTTCCGAAAACAGTGTAGCAAAAACCTAACCACAAAACAAACATAGAGATGATAAACTAAATGTAAATCATAAACTAAATGTGTCATATATATTCCAGATTAGCACACAGCAGAACATTTCAGAGAGTTCAAGATTCAAGATACTGTATTTGTCACATACATAGTTGTACAAGTCCAACCCCAGTTCCAAAAAAGTTGAGACGTTGTGCAAATTGTAAATAAAAACAGAATGCAATAATATGGAATTATGATAAACCCATATTTTGCAGTTTCATGACAGCAACACGTCTCAAAAAGTTGGGACAATTGGCACCAGGTCAGTAATATGATTTGGTATAAAAGTTGCAGTATCTCTCAGAAGTAAAGATGGCCAGAGGATCACCAATTTCCCTAATACTGTGTCAACAAATAGTGGAGGAATTTCAGAAAAATGTTCCTCAGCGTTTAATATATCATCATCTACAGCAGTGGTTCCCAAACTTTTTCTGCAGGACCCCCCTTTTCTAGATAGGAACATTAAACTACCCCCCCCCCTCCACACACAGACACACACTACACAGGTTCAGATTCAAACTTTATTTGAAATACAACTCCCTTTTCTAATTGAGCGAAACAAATGCAATTACAAATGGTGCAATTTCACCACTGTGGGAGAAATAAAGAGCATACTGAAGTTATAAACAAGAATAAACAACTGTCTCCACAAAAATGGCTGGAAAATTAACCAGTTCCCAGTCAGAAAAAAACTTAAAAGAAGATCATCTCAAGTCTCACACTCTTCCGTGGCTGGTGTGGGCTTGCTTTGTGCTGCAAATCTTCTCAATTCGAGGTTACAGCTGGGAAACAGAAGCTTCTAGCAGTGCTCGAGTGGAGCGTAGACTATCCCATTGGTGAGCTCCTCTGCAATACCTCTGCACACCCCCCCAGCTTGGGAACCACTGATCTACAGCATGATGGACATCACTAAATGGGCTCAGGAATATTTCCAGAAAACACTGTCAGTGAACACAATTCGCCATGCTATCCGCAGATGCCACTTAAAACTATCATTCAAAGAAGAAGCCATATTTGAACATCATCCAGAAGCGCTGACGTCTTCTCTGGGCCAAAGCTCATTTAAATGGCTAGGTGGGAAGCTGTTCTGTGGTCAGAGGAATGTAAATTTGAAATTCTTTTCAGAAACCAGGGACGCCGTGTCATCCGGACTAACGAGGAGAAGGACCAACCAGCATGTCATCATCGCTCAGTACAAAAGCCAGCATCTCTGATTGTATGGGGGTGCATTAGTGCGAATGGCATGGGCAGCTTGCGTATCTGGAAAAGCACAATCAATGCTGAAAGGTATGTCCAGATTCTAGAGCATCATTTGTCCCATCCAGACAACGTCTCTTGCAGGGAAGACTTTTACAACATGACAATGCCAAACCACACACTGCATCAATTACAACATCATGGCTTCGTAGAAGAAGGGTGCAGGTACTGAACTGGCCTGCCAGCAGATATTTCACCCACTGGGCACATTTGGTGCAGCATAAAGTGAAAAATACAACTGTGCAACTAGAATCCTGTATCAGATAAGAATGGGACAATGTTCCTCTCCCAAAACTCGAGCAACTGATCTCCTCAGTCCCCAGATGTTTACAGACTGTTGTCAGAAGAGAGGGGATGTCACAGAGTGGTAAACATGGCCTTGTCTCAACTTTTCTGAGACGTGTTGTTGCCATGACATTCCAAATTACCTTATTTTTTTCTTAAAATGATACTTTTTTTGGTTTCAACATTTGATATGTTTTCTGTGTTCTGTAATGAATAAAATATGGCTTTATGAGATGTCCATATCATTGCATTCTACTTTTATTTACAATTTGCACAATGTTCCAACTTTTTTGGAACTGGGGTTGTACAACATGTAATGAAATGTTCTCTGTAGAATTGTAAATATTTTTGAAGTTAACAGGTTAAGTAAAAGAATCTTGCGATAAACTAAAAATAAATAAATAATACAAAAATATAGCCGCGAGCGGCGATGAACGGGTCCATGCAGTAGGTGGCACCCTAACACAATGACAAAGCTTTGCATACACGTGAAATGCTACGTGGAAACATGCTAGAAGCACATTTACACACTTTGATCTACCACATAAGACACCGACTAAACTTTGCATACACGTGAAATGCTACGTGGAAACATGCTAGACGCACATTTACACACTTTGATCTACCACGTAAGACACCGACAAAGCTTGGCATGCACTTGAAATGCTACGTGGAAACATGCGTAAAGCACATTTACACACTTTGGTCTACCACATAAGACACCGACACAGCTTTGCATACATGTGAAATGCTACGTGGAAACATGCGAGAAGCACATTTACACACTTTGGTCTACCACTTTGTACAAATCAGATTTCGGCCATGTTTCCAATAATAGTGATTGTTGATCTGCATGATATTTTAGTATGAGCTAGACCCATGTCTTGAGGTGTGCACTGTAAAGATTTGAGCTTCGAGGCTATACGGTGTAAGAGACAGGCAATAATGTCACATTAGTGCCCTTTCAGCTGCAATTGCGCCAACTAGTGGCCAATGTTGACCAGACTCACAGCACTTGCACAAACTGACATGATACATACCTGATCCAAGTTTGGTAGCCATACGCCTCTGGGTTCAGGAGTTATTAAAGTTGAACTTTTCATATGCAACGACAGTAACATTAATTTGCATATGGCAGCCATTTTCATTACCAAATCACAAATGTTTTTGATAATTATTCACTACGACCGTCTCCCGTGTCAAATGACACCATGCACGTGCACAAGGGTTGAAAAACCACACATTGGTTGAAAAGAGTTCAGTTCTATATTAATGCATATTATATTCAAAGGAAATGAGTTGGGATGACAACGTGCACATTTCCAAGTTTAGCACACAGGGCAGGATACAGCAATCAAAAGAAATTTTGCTCCCATGTTGCTGAGTCACAATGCTGCCAAATAGGATACTGTGACCTTTATAGGCCGTTAGAGAAACATAGGCTTCAGAAGCCAATTTGCTGTTATTTGGCCCTGCAGTGGCCGATGTTCACAAAACTTGGCAGGTTGTATTGGGGTAGTGTCCTGCATGTACATTCCAAATGTGGTGCAGTTCTGACCTAGCATTAGCAATCTGCGGCCCTCTGTGCTGTTAGACCATTGACGGTTCAATGTATGTGAATGTGGCAGCCATTTTGTGATGAAAAGTCAAAATGTTTTTGATGATTATTTGCTTTGAGACACTTCTGAATCATTTGTTACCAGATTGGTGAAGATTGGGCAAAAACCCTAGGACTAGTTCGAAAAGGTGCAATTTCCTTGTCATGTAAATTATGTACAAAAGCAAGGAGTGAGGACAATGACCTGCATATTTTAAGATATGACCCTCTTGGCAGTAGGCAGCACTCAAATGATCTTGTGATTATTCATCACGCTTCTTGAGTTATTCCCAAAAAAACATTGCAAAGTTTGGACCTTTGCCATAGCGCCACCAAGTGGCCAAATTTAACCAAATTTGAACTGTATGATCTAAGCACAGAAGTTAATGTGTCATTCAAGTTTCAGATTTTTTGGTCAGGGATAACCATGTTTTTCGCAAAAAAGCATTTTTTTACCATTTTTTTGCACATTTTGGCCATGTTTTCCATAATACTGTTTGCTGATCTGCATGATATTTTAGTATGAGCTAGACCCATGTCTTGAGGTGTTCACTGTAAATTTTTGAGCTTCTAGGCCATACGGTGTAAGAGACAGAGGCAATAATGTCACGTCAGTGCTCTTTCACCTGTAATAGCGCCACCTTTTGGCCAATGTTGACCCGACTCACGGTGCTTCCTCAAAGTGACCCCATACATAAATGATCCAAGTTTGGTAGCCATAGCCCTCTGGGTTCAGGAGTTATTACAGTTTAAGTGTTAATATGCAAATGACGGCAACATTAATTTGCATATGGCAGCCATTTTGAATGCAAAATCACAAATGTTTTTGATAATTATGTACAAGGACACTCTGCTGATTCAAATGACACCAAGCATGTACAGATTGGACAAAAATCCAGGGACTAGTTCACAAAAGTTGGTTTTGCAAATTATGCAAATTAGCAAAAAATCTAATTAGGCGGAAGTCAATAGTCCCAATTTAAAAGTTGTTCATTTTCACCCAATGAGTAAGAATCAAGTTGAATTTTAAAAATTGACCACACCTGTCACAAGTTCTGGACCTTAACGCGTTTGCCTTCGCTGTAGCGCCCCCTATTGGCTGATTTGGCTGTCGGCGTGTGCCTGAGTAGTGGGAGGGACTACTACCTAACCACAAAGTTTCAAGTTTCTACGACTTACGGTTTAGGCTGCACAACGCGTTTTAAGGCAGAAAAATAATAATAATAATAATAAAAAAAAAAAAAAAAATCTGCACAAAAACAATAGGTTCCCTGCAGTTACACTGCATGGACCCTAAAAAAAAAAATATAGCCGCGAGCGGCGATGAGCGGGTTCCAAGCACAAGCGGCACAAGCGGCAGAAGCCGCAAAGCTCACAAAGAATCGCAGTGTTGGTTCATCATAAACATTTGTGACGTTTCTATTTCAAAAACAGGAATCCAAGTATCTTGAAATAGTTCAAATAAAAGAACATAATGTTTGCAGTTGAAATTTTGCAGATTAGCATTACAGCGCCCGTTATATGACTATTTCAAAACCAGGAATCCAAGTCTCATTCTTGCTTCATGAAGCGGGTAAAAAAAAAACAATAAATTTGCTCATTTAATTATTATACTTGGCATTGTAGCTCCCCTTACAGACCAATCTGCACCACATTTACACAGTATTGTACTGCATGTCATATCTGTAGTTGAATTCTATAAACAGTCTGAAACAATTGAACTCACATATGAAATGTAATGGAAGGCGTCTAAACACAGTATCACATTAAGCACACAAAACACTCATGTCCAAAAGCAAGTTTTCAGACGCTCAACAAGTGCAATGTTGCTCACTGAAGCTACCTGCAGTCCCTGATACTGTTTCACACTTGAGAACACTAAGAAAAATAGGCTGAAGTTAGCTTTCACATTGTAATTTTGTCCAAAATGCAGCAATTAACACAAAACTTCACAGATTTGTTCTGATGCACTCTGATTAGTACTGATTTCTAACTAGGATAATGTCAAATTGCTATGCAGTTCCATATCATTCTACAACCTGCAGTACCTTTTTTCACTCACAAGATGGCAGTCATGTACTATGTAAAAGGTCTTGTGGGTCAAAAAGCTACTGCAGCTTGTATTGCTCAGACAGAGCAAATAGTCTGAAAATGCAAAGCTCTGCTGTACCTACCCCCAGCAGCCGATGGCAATGAAATGTTGCATACATGCAGGTATTGTCATAATAAATAACTTTACCACATTTGATGCAGATCAGAACAATTTTCACAAAGTTATAGCAGTTTAAGCCAATTTTGTCACTTTCAGTTTATTGGCTTGTTTTAGTCACAGCATTGTGAAATTACAAAAAAGCTTCTTGTTACGGCCTCGGGCTCACTCTGCTGATTCATTTGATATATGACTCATGTGGATTGGCAAAAAGACCTAGGAGGAGTTCGCAAGAGTTTGTTTTTTAATCTACGCAAGATAACGTACGAAGTTATGAAAAAAATGACACATTCCCAATTGCAACTTTGTGTGCATTTACTTAAGGAGTGTAACACACAAAGAAGTTTTATTTTAGGCTACAAGGTTCTGGAGTTATTGCCAAAAAACAACTGCAACATTTGGACCTTTGCCATAGCGCCCCCAAGTGGCCAAATTTAACCAAATTTGAACTGTATGATCTAAGCACAGATGTTAATGTGTCATTCAAGTTTCAGATTTTTTGGTCAGGGACAACTATGTTTTTCGCAAGAAAGCATTTTTTGACCATTTTTTTGCACATTTTGGCCATGTTTTCTATGATAGTATTTGTTGATCTGCATGATATTTTAGTATGAGCTAGACCCATGTCTTCAGGTGTTCACTGTACATTTTTGAGCTTCTAGGACATACGGTGTAAGAGACACAGGCAATAATGTCACATCAGTGCCCTTCTATCTGTAATAGCGCCACCTAGTGGCCAACGTTGACCTGACTCACAGGACTTCCTCAGACTGAGATGCTACATGTGTGATCCAAGCTTGGTAGCCATACGCCTCTGGGTTCAGCAGTTATTACAGTTTAAGTGTTAATATGCAAATGACGGCAACATTAATTTGCATATGGCAGCCATTTGGATTAATAAATCACAAATATTTTTGATAATTATTGAAAAGGACAGTCTCTTGAGACAAATGACACCATGCATGTGCACATGGGTTGAAAAACTGCACACTGGTTGAAAATAGTACAATTCTATATTAATGCAAATTATATGCAAAGGAAATGAGTTGGGATTACAAAGTGCACATTTCCAAGTTTAGCAAACAGGGCAGGATACAGCAATTGAAAGACATTTTGCTCACATGTTGCTGAGTCACAATGCTGCCAAACAGGATGCT